>JAHBCN010020458.1:0-15086 GCA_019359885.1 Listronotus oregonensis
AATAGTCTTTTCAAGCATATTAAGGTACAGATCACCTGTCAAGTTTACTTCAATAAATAAATAACCAATAATGGTATTTTCGTCGTTAAAAACATTTCCTTTAAAAAAATAAACATTCATCGCCAAACTCTATTCTTTTATCAAAATCATCGTCATAGAGTTCTTGAAGTATTTGCATTTTGTATGGATGAAGTTTATGCATTTTCAGTGCTTTTTTACAGCCTCGTGTAATATTCCAGTCTGTTCTGCTACTCTTCCCAAGGAGGTGGTGGGCTCTGCAGCAAATAATCCCAAAACCTTAATTTAGCTTCTACATTCATCACTTGTAGGTTTTTTTTCTATTACTCACCAGACCAGTTTTGAAGGACCAAATCTAGGATATATCTGTGACTTACTTCACGATTTTGATTTCTTTCATGCCATTCTTTGTGTGTACTTTCCAACCTCTCAATAAAAAATATTCATTAAAAGTGACCCCCTTCCAAATAAAATTGACGTATCTTTCCGATTTTTCATATTTTAAACTGAAAAAAGTTTTAAGGGTGAAGTTTTCAAATTGACACTCTGTATAATGGTTCTATTCAATAAATTTGTTATAAATTATCTTTAAATTATGAATACAATACAGAATAAGCCTTTCCTAAACAATAAGTTTTTGACAATCAATATAAATTTATGACAACTCCCTATACTAATGTCACTAGCAGGTAAATGATTAAACATTTTTTTGTGTCATAAATTAAAGATTTTTATATTAAAGTAGGAACTTGGATTTGGAAGATTTTCAATTTTTTAAAGTATATTAATGTATTTATTTAGAATTAACACTAAATGTTTTTTTAGCTCTTCAGGCATGGTAACCGAACAGCTGATAGGGATCACGAATTATACCCTAAGGATCCTTACCTTACCGAACCTTATTATCCCTACGGAAATGGACAGCTAACGAAGGTAACCAATTCATTTCTTGCTAAAACACTACCCATTGAAAAATATTTATGCCAAAAATGATAAAATGCATTTATTTTAAAATTCGAGCAAGTTTTTTTTACTTATATTTACAGGAACATCAGTAAAAAAACTTTCCAAGTAAAAAAAAGGTGTTCTAAATTTAAATCTTAGTTCTTTAAAAGACCGATATTTACGGATAGGAACTTAGCCCTTATTTTACATAAGGGTTTTTGGTATGATCTTCTTCTTCTTCTTCCCTGGGAGCCATCTAAATTTACTACCGGAGGCAATGCAGCCTCTTGTGCTTTTTGTGCCTAATCTCCCATTTTATTTTATACCAATCCTCCCATTACTTTTTTTTTCTTCTACCCCTTTCTATAACCCCGAAACTGATTGGTTGATATATTCCTGTGAGCTCATCTTTGGTTGCCCAAATAATAATATCCCCATACTTAGCACAGCCTTTTTGAAAAAATGATTTTTTTTGTGCTATTTTGTGCTGTTCCCCTTAACTACAAAACTAATTTTTCTTAACAAGAAAAAAAATAATTCTAAAAATAGGTTCCAAATTTTTATTTACGGTACATGAAAGCAATTGTAGTACAACAGGTTGATTTAATATAGTGCAAAGTGGCAGTGCCAACATGACATGAAAATCTGTTTTTTTTTAATTTTCCAATAATTTGTCAAAATTTTTATTAACGGCACATGATGGAACAAGTTGAGCACAACACAGCACAACAGTTTAATTTGCTACTATGCAAAATGGCAGTGCTAACTCAGTTGACAAAATGTTATTTTTAGTAAAAAAAAAATGGTTCTTCTTATTTATTTATTTTTTTATTAATAGCATTTGATAGAACAAGTTGAGCACAACACAGTACGGTACGTTTTATTTGTTGTGCAAAATGGCAGTGCTAAGTAGGTAGGAAAAACTACCCCTATTTTGTTAATTTTTTATCTAAGGAAAAAATGCATTTAAAAGCTTTTGTTAACGGCACAGAATAGCACAAGAACAGCACAAAAAGAAATTATTTTCCAAAAAGGCAGTGCTAAGTATGGGAACATCAAATAATGCCTCTCTTTTGTGATATGGTAGGCTATTTTTACCCCCCTCGTCGCACATTCTGCAACTTGGGTCTCCATTGTATGAGCCTATCTTGTGTAGGTGCCCTCTTAGGTTATCATGCCCTGTTAGCAACCCTAATGTTATAAGAAGTCTTTTCCTCTGTGTAGATAGTGAAAAAGGCGCACAAACGTTTGTTTGTTCTTGTTCACACATGTTTGAGTAGACGTCGGTATATCAAAGAAAATTTTTGTTTTTATGGTCATCCATAACAATTCCAATTAGTCGAACAAATATTTGGTTTCGCTATGTAGACAAAAAAAACGAACAATAAACAAAGAACACATACAAAGAAAGTGAACCAGAACGAATATTTGTTTTGGTTTGTGTTTTCAGTGTGTACATACCTAAAGAGAAATACATTTTGTTCGTCGTTATCCATAACTTTTCCAACAAGTCCAACAAGAGTGAACAAATATTTGGTTGCGCTATGTTTGTTCGAGTAGTTGGAAAAGGTATGGATGACGACGAACAAAATTTATTTCTCTTTAGGCTAACCGAAAAAACAAACAAAAACAAACATTCATTTCTTGTTCACTTTGTTTGATATTGTTCTTTTATTCGCTTTTGTCTACATAGCGCAACCAAATATTTGTTTACCATTGTACGACTAGTTGAAATAGTTATGGATGACCAGGACCGTATCTAGGCGGTGGCGAGATGGGCGCCCGCCAAGGGCAACTACCTGGGGGCCAAAATTGACCATGAAAATTTTTTTTTATCAGTTGTCAGTATTGTTGTCATATTAATATTTTTTATCGACAAAATTAATTAAATAAATAAATTACAACAGAACAATTTTATAGCAAATTTTTAACTTAGATACTTAATTTAATTATTTTCAATATATTAAGACTGAAAAATGTATAAATTAATAATAAAATATTAATTTATCCAGATACCTATAGCGAGAATATAACTTCCTAATTTTTTTTAATATTTAAGCTGATAGAAGATAAATTGGTATTTTATACATTGGGGGCAGCTCTAGTTCCAAACTTATAATGTATTTTTCTGGTATAGTTTCTGTAAAAATCAATGAGTCATTCGTTTAGCTAATATATATGTTTTAAATTCGACTCTTACCATGGGATCTCAGAAACGGTAGAGATACAAGGAAGTTAAAATTGGGACAAATTTACCTATAGGGAAGCCCAATAATACACTGTTAAAAAATTGAAGTTATCTCTTGTAATTTTGGAAATTTGGCAAAATAACTAAAATGTCCAATTTTTCTTTTTAGATTTTTACGAGGTTATTTTAAAAGGTAAAAAAAATGTAAAAATACATTCTTATCGGAACTTTTTGCGCCTTATGTATTGGTGAAGTCAAACGACGTTTTGTTTTCTTGAAACCATCTACAACATTATTACTTTTTTTTTAAATACGGCCCTGGATTTTTTTATTGATACGCAACTTTGCCCCAATTTAGACTTCCTCGTATTTCTTAACGTTTCCGGTATTCCAATGGTGACAGTCGAATTTGTAACACCCTGTATATTTTAAAATCTTTTTTACATGTTTTATAGCGAAGATTTTAAAAATTTTCTGTAAATACATGTAATACAAGTTTTTAATTAAATATTTTGTTGCATATTATTTAATTTATTAAAGGTATTAATCTTACGTTTTAGAAGACCTGCTAAGCACGGTATTTTTGTAACTATTATTTTATTTTTGAAAAAAATTTATTCTAAGTTTAATCATTCTCAAATAAGAATGTATAGTTAATTTATATTCCACTTCTTTGAGCCATACAAACGGTTGTTTTATGTAAATCGTGTCTATTTCAAATGTAGGCTAACATTTCCATATAAAAAAAATAAAAATTTGACACAAATTTCACCACAATATTGGTATTTTAAAGAAACGAAATCCTCGGATCAAATAACTTTGGATCTACAACTTTGCAATTTAATTTTGTGAAATTTCCTGGGGAAAACCTCCGATCTTCCCGTTTTCGTTGAAGGGTATTCAATAATCCCCAAATCCCCCGGTGTGTGAAGGGGGCGCAAATGTTAAGCCCCGCCAAGGGCGCGGCCTTACCTAGATACGGCACTGTGGATGACCATAAAAATAAAAATTCTCTTTGATGTACAGACGTCTACTCGAACATGACATAAAAACAAGAACAAACAAACGTTTGTTCGCTGTTTTTATGTCTGCACTAAAGAAAAACGTTTGTTTGCTGATGTTTGTTCTTGTTCGTTTTTTCGGTGTGTACATACCTGACGTCTACTCGAACATGTATGAACAAGAACAAACAAAGGTTTGGTCACGCTTTCATTGTCTACACTGAAGAAAAACGTTTATTCGCTGATGTTTGTTCATGTTTGTTTTTTCAGTGTGTACATACCTTGAGATATCAACACGTAAAATTTTACTTTAATATTTTTCAAGGTGGGGAAACACAAGGAATACTCCTAGGCAAAGCTCTTAGGACCCGCTACCAAAACCCTGGGTGACTACTACTACCCAGAATAATCGATGCTTACAGTACCGACTACAACCGTACCAAGATGTTTGCAGCTCGTTTGGCGGATTATTTCCTCCAAGAGAGGAAGACATGTTTGAAAACGATATTATATGGCAGCCAGTACCTTTCAATTACTTGCCTAGGAATGAGGATAAGGTGTTACTAGGCGTACTCTGTCCTAATTATTTAAAAATGTATGAAGAAGTTAGCAGGTAAGGCAATACACAGCGAAAGACATCTTATAGTCCCTATCGAATTGATAAAGAAGTGGGGTTAACTACAGGTAACACAGAAGCCTCTATGTTGCCAAATTTATGCAATGATTCTGTGTTACGTAAAATTGAAAAACTAAAGTTTGTTTATAAAAAGGCAAATAATTTAAGATTAATAATACTAGATAAGGATTTTTAAAAAAATCTAAAAAGGGTATTAACTCCTAAAATAACTAAAAAAAACCGCCTTATCAATTTTATCATTGAAACAAATGGGATTATGAAACTATTTCTTTATTATTGAAGACACAGAAAACATACAATATTCGTAAAATAATGCCTTACTTCTTTTAATGCCTTGTATTAAAAAAATATTTGATAGCGTAAAATTGATGACAGAAAAACTTTTCTTAAATATCTCTAATATAAAAAAAACAACTTTTGTCACTCTATATTTATACGCATTTCTCATGTTTTAGCTCTGAAGAAATGCTAAAAAAAATTCGCCGAATACAAGGAAGTGTTTGACTACATCTCTGAAAACACTGGCCTTAATGTTACCAGGTTTTCAACCACAACCTCTATTTTGGCCTCTCTACAGAAGAGGAATGGGGATTTGAGCTTCCTGAATGGACCAAACCAGTTTGGCCCGAAACTATCACCAATTTAGCTATCATGGTAAGTTAAATTTAAAAGATAGGATCCCTAAGGCAAAGAACAGTTGGGCAGCTCTATCGACAGGATGTATAATCTTATATCGATGGCTTAGTATGAAAATCTTGTATTTCTATTTTTTTAAAAATGATATTTTGGTAACAATAAAAATGAAATTAGGAATATTCGGTTTTTTTCGAAAAGTCTTTGGAAGTATTGGAAATGTTTAAACTTCTAGGATGGCGTTTTGATCAGCATTAAATTGCGCATCTTTGCATCCATTTAACCGACCTCGTATCTCTTCAGATTTCCGAGATCCCAATAATGCGGCTCGACTTTGGGACACTCTGTACATACAAAATTGTTTTAAGTTAGTTGGCTCTACTAAACAATTTCCAATATTTTTTATACAATTCGCCTATTGTTAATATCTGTATCAAAGTCCGTATATTTTGCAGATCTATATCGCTGACAAAACTTTCTTAGATTTCGATGGCGCTAGACAAAACAGGATGCGAAGATATCAAAGGGCTTCCCATCTCAGTATTAAAATATTAAATTTAATTGCAAAAAGAAATAAACATTTTACTATACCGGGTGGTGCGTCGCCGAGAGGAACATAGGAAATCCCATGTAAATTTTAAGGGGGTCAATTATTGGCTCCCCTGTATATTTTACAAAAATGTAAGATAACTTTTTGAAGAGACCAATCTGACAAGCCCTCGTGCCAAAATTACCAAGTTTTTGGTTCAGGTAAAACCAAACAGGCACCAGTAATTTGAAAAAAAAATGAATTATTCAATAGACGAAATAGTATCCATAATTAAGTGGCATTATGCGGAAAACAGTTTTAGAGCAGTATCTGAAATGTTTTCAGTTTATTTCCCCACCAAGCCCATTCCGTCCAGTTCAACTATTAAACGTATTGCCAGTAAGTTCGAGTCCAAAGGTACCGTAATAAATAAATATTGTTTTTCGTATAAATTCGAAAAACATCAAGAGCTGCAGGAAGAAAATGAAGAGCGAAGAATGGCATTTTGTTTTGAAATGATGGAAAAAGCGAATAACGATAAGAATTTTTTTAAGAAATATTTGTTTTACCGATGAATGTACATTCACCCTCAACAATGAACCTAATGTTCAGAATTGCCAGTATTGGAGCCAAGAAAATTAACATCGCTTTTTTTTATACTCGGACACAATCCCCAAAAAACAATGTATTCTGAAATTATCGGACACCATATCATTGGACCCTTTTTTATGGACTAAACCTGACAGCGAAACCTATTTGGACTTATTTCAAAATTAAATTGGACCCGCCTTGGAAAGAAGTTGTTCGGGAAGATCAAATGAATGGTTGCCCCCCCATAATGCCCGTATGGTTGGGAATTACCTGAAAATGCTTTTAACAGCAATATTATTGGTCCACGGTACCGGATACTTTGGCCAGCCAGGTCACCTAAATCTTTTACCAGATGACTTCTTTCTGTGGGGTCACTTAAAAGGGTCATTCATAAAAAGTGTAAAATTTGAGAATCAAAAACCAGGTACAAAACACTATTTCGTTAGAATGTAATAAAATTTCGGCAATAAACAGCAACGTTAGAAATGAATTTTATGATCGGTTGGATATATTAAAAGTTCAGTTCTCTCTTTTTTCGGATCTATTATCGATCTCCTGAGTTAAACATATACAATTATTTATTGCGATGGCTTTGGACTAGAATTTACTGACAATACGTTTAATGGTTGAAATGGACCAAATAGGCTTGATGGGAAAATAATTGAAAATATTTCAGATACTGCTATTGGCTGGGCTATTGGTTTAATTAAATTCTAGTATGATAAAATTATTTTTTAATAATCGATATTTAAAAATTGTTATTAGTTAAACTTAATTGTTACATTAAATAAAAGGTTTGATAAAAAATAATGTTAGCGTGTCTTTTTTCTTTTTTTAAAAGTAATGTTTGTGAGATTAATGATACGAAAAAAAAAAAATTCCTTTTATTTGGCTGTACGTCAGATTTCACAAAGCCTTATAACAAATTGTTGGCTGGTGGATGGTTGCTGGTGTCCGTTTGGATTTACCTGAACCGAAAATTTGGTAATTTGCAATTACATTTAATTGGGAAAAATTCAAGATTCGCTTATTAAAATTTTTTAAAACTTGGCACGGTGGTTTGTCAGATTGGTCTGGTCATGTTACATTTTTTCTATAAAAAATACAGGGGAGCCAATAATTAACACCCTTTTTTTAATTCTTTTAATATTTAATTTTAATTAAATATTAAAAAATTTAATTCTTTTAATTTTTAATATAAAATATTACAGATAATAATTTGTACACCTTAAAATATTTTTAGGCATTCTTAAGGAGGGTAGAAAGTTACCCTCTCTACCCCATTACCTACGCCATTTATCATCCCATTTAATTGCCCAAAGGCAATTAAATGGGGTGATAAATTGGCACATCTTTCATTGATTTTAACCTAATTCCAAGTTTTTTTATCAAGGACTACTTTGTATCTATGACCACCCTGAAGATGCGTCAAATGGCGACGGGATACTATCTGAACAAAGTCATAGAAGACACAAAACTAAGATTATCAGCAGCAACCTACCGGGAAAAAAGATGTATCTCTATTCTGCCCACGAGAACAACGTTGCCGAGCTGCTGATGAGTTTAAATTTTTCGACGTTCCACATGTACCTAACTATGGGGCTTGGGTGGCTATTGAAGGTGCATTTTATCAATAATGTTATGGAGTAAAGGTAGTTTGTTATTAAGGATCAAGGAATTTGGATAATAACGCTTGAGGTCGATGGTGTGTTTCCCGGGGCCTTTGGCCCGAGGCCCTTTTACCAAAGCGTTATTATCCTTTACCGTGGTTTCCTTCAACGTTTAATGTCCGACTAAATATTCTTTATATGAGAAAAAATTTGAATGAATTTTTTAATGTATTAGTTTAAACCAAATCAAGTACTAGTATTTACCTGAAAAAATTGTCGAAACGTAATTGTGGTAACCATGGTTGTAAAGTTATTTTTAATAAAAAACAGCACATAAAAATAATTTTGCGATTGAGGCATAAAAATGTCCCAAGTAGTGGAAAATACCCCCCTCTCCCCCCAAATATTTTAGTAAACTGCTAAAGCTGAGCATGCGCTTGTGCTAGGAAAAACTAGGCGGATTTACGGAAAAAATATTTCCATTTTGAGGCCTGGCTGACGGAACACTGCGTGGACCGTGTGGACGACTTTGAACAAAGTTTTCAATGTTACGTAAAGAATTAATAGTTCATAAGAAGATAAGAAGTAATGAAAAATTGATTTCTCTGCAACAGTTCCTAAAGCAACTTGGGGGAAATTATCAGCCTAAAAAGTCGAACAAGTTATAACTTTTTTGAAAGAAGCCCCGACTGAAAAATATTTGGCAGATAAAGTTGCATTAGTGATAGTTGTATTCGGAGCTTGTAGAAGAGACGAGCTTGTGAAAATTGAAAAAAATGAAAAAAAAGTTTTTCGATGTGCGTGATATGGGTCAGCATATATTTATTGACATTCCACAAAGTAAAAATGGGCAAGCAAGGAGCTTTTTGGTTATTGGTGACAGTGAAATGTGCGCAACAAAGTTAATTCGGGACTATGTGTCTTTGCGACCTAAAAGTGCACCTATTGATAGGTTTTTTGTGCTATCGTGATGAACTGTCGCCTATGGTAAAAAATACATTTGTAAATATACCCTTTAAGATTGCTACATTTTTTGGGTTTTACCTGATGCTAAGGCGTACAAAAGGTCATTGTTTAAGACGTACAGCGCAACAATTCATTCTGATGCGGGAGGTATTTTGAGAGCTTGATGAGGTTAGGAGGCTGGAAGAGTTCTTCGGTAGCACGAGGGTACGTGGATAATAGTAAAAGCTCCAAATTGGCTAATGCTTTTCTTGTAGTTGGGAAGAGTATTACTTCAAGTAACACAGCAACTGTGGTGGGGTATGGAAATGTGGAATTTTCCGGTCAGTTTAAAAATAGTACGTTTTACTTTAAAAAATAATTTTTATTATGATAAGTATATTGTGTAAGTATGTTTCGTAATGAATGCTTAAATGAAGATAATTTATTGTTTATTTATTGGTAAATTTGTAGGCCCTAGGGCGTTATTTTTTTTAATAACGCCCTAGGGTAATATTTCGTATTTAACTGACTTTGACATAATATTATTATTTGTCAAATAATATACCAGTCGGACATTAAAGTAATTTTAAGTTAAAATGACATCTAAAAATAAAATCTGTCAAATAAGACATGTCAAAATTACATTTTTTTCCAAAGGCCATAGCATAACAGTTTGCTCTTATTTTGTACCATTATTATAATAGTATAAATTTAACTTGTTTTTAGGTATTTTACGAAAACCATACCAAAAATGGACCAGAACATCCATACCAAACTGTGGAGTTTCTGTCCTCTCGACAAATTTATAGCCATGACAGAAGATCTGATTCCACCCGATGAACTTTGTGGCATATAATTTATTTTTTAACGAAAATGTAAATAAATTATATTAATTTATTTTGTAAACGTGCAGAGGGCATTCTGTGACAGTATTAAAAGAGTTTTCTTTGTATATACATAAATAATTTATTTTGTGTTTGTTTGAAGTTTTTTTTATTTTTAAAGTAAGAATAAATATATTTTTGTAAAAAATATGTTTTATTGATTTTAAGAAAAATTCTTAAAAAGACACTCTTAATTAAAGCACAATTCTAATATATTGTAGTAGAAGTAGTAGCAGTAAATTTCAAAATGACTGTATATTTTCTTAGTTAAAAAAGATAGGTACAAAATAGTTATTTTCCTAATAAGTGCGCAAAGTGATACTTTTCGTACTAGTTCGGGCAAGCAGTCAAGTGCGGAAAAGTCTCTTTGCGCAAGCGTTAGGAACAAAATTTTTCCTACCAGCATCAATTGCCATTATTAAAGCAATGATTATTTTTTAAATTATGTTTAATCTGAAAGAACTCTACAACATATTTATAAATGGGAATTATTTGTTGATAACATTTACAACAAAAGAAGAGTTATTAGCATATTGTAAACTAATTGCAGAACCTGTAATTTCATTTAGCGGGTGGCTTATGGAAGCGCTTATTGTACGGCTTGATTAAGGTTGATTTAGCTCAGGAGGGGAGTTGTTCATGGTCAATATTTTATTCGACACATCCTTTTCCTGATTTGTGGATTCATCAATGTAGCTCTCAGCTATAGCCGTTGATTTCCAGCCCCCAAGTCGCTTGACAGTGGTAATTCCTTCTCCAGAATCCGCTAACATAGTCGCAGAGGATCGACGAAAACTATGTTCAGTGTACTCTTCTGGATTTTTAATTTTAGGTATGCAGCAATTTCCGAAAGCATTTTACCTATTGAATTTATTGCCACACATTGCGTACTGCATGCTCCTTTTTATACTGGACAAAAAAAACGTCTGTGTGGGGTATGTGGTTTGCAAATTTGCATATTTACGGTACAATTGAAAAGTCCGTTATTTGTTTCATCGGACACTACAAAGATTCTGGAAATGTTATTTTTACTGTCAGGAATTTTCACCACTATCAAATTTTTTATTATCCTGTAGGTCATCAATCATTATTTTTTTTAAGTTCATCTCTCATACAAGCACCGGCTAATCCAAAAATTGTAGCAACTTTTATTAGAAGATAAATATTATCAGGTGCGTCTTTTTATGAATCTTGAAACTTCTGCTTTGCTGAAAGTTTTTTTTTTTTGGGGGATCCCCGTTTTGGTGTTTAAGTAGTGATGTTAACCTTGAAAATGAACTTAAATCAAGGTTCCTTTTCACTTTGAGGACACATTTTAACATAAATTTCACTCCATAAAGTATTAGGTTTATATGTTTTTGCAAATCCGCAAAATAGGCCAAAGAAACACTTCTTCTTTAATACTTTTGTCCCCTTGTTGGAGCACCAGTTTTCGAAATGACTATATTGATTCTCATATTTTCACGAGATTTTGCTGGTAATAAATTCAAACTTACGGTATTTGCTGCATGCAGGATAGAATCTGGTAGCTCCTCATCGGATTCTCATTTTAAATAATTATTTTTGTCGGTTTTTATTTAATTAAAAAAAAGAAACTATGACGCCTTATCATTAAAAATGCTTGTTTGTATTCAAATTCATTTGTGCAATTGCTTGTTCATATGGAAACGAAGAAAAAATCTGACACCAAGCCCATTCCGTCCATTTCAACTATTAAACGTATTGTCAGTAAGTTCGAGTCTAAAGGTACCGTAATAAATAATTGTAGATGTTCAACTCAGGATATCGAAAATATTCTACTGAGTGTGGAGGGAAACAAAATGGTAAGTACGAGGGTTCTTGGGCAAGAGGTAAATAAACATCATACAACGGTATTGCGCACTTTGAAAAAAAAACAAATATAATTCGTATAAATTCGAAAAACATCAAGAGCTGCAGGAAGAAGATGAAGAGCGAAGAATGACATTTTGTTTTGAAGTGACAAAAAGAGCAAATAACGATAGAAATTTTTTAAGAAACATTAATTTGTTTTACCGATGAATGTACAGGGTGGCCAAATAAGAATGCAAAGTGCTGTATTTTGGAAACTATTCGTCGTAGAGACTTGCGGTAAAAAATTTTATGACTAAGGTGGCCAAAAGAATACCGTGAAAAATATTTTCAGATTTCCAAGATGGTCGCTAGGGGGCGTAACCGCCGTCTTAAACTTTTTAAGTGATTTTTCATAAAACCCTCCCACAAATGTTACCAATAAATATTTTGTTTTTTAAAGCTCAGCTTTACCCCAGTAATTTTTGTTTAACACTTTGTGGCGTATCTTTTAAAAAATAAAGTGGTGGGGGTAATTCAATGGTTTTTAAATAAACAGCTGTAACTCCTAAACGACCCAAGGTTTTAACAATCTTTGGTCTCGTTGGAAAAAACATTTATTGCTCCAACAAATCCGCCTTATCTGTGATATGCCCTGGTTCTTATAATGCCGCTAGAGGGGTTTTTGATCTAATAACAGAAAATTGAAATTTTTTTTTAGAAAACTAAATGAAATAAATGACTTTTTTTTCATAAAAATGTAGTGAAATGATAGCTTAATAGGCCGGTGAAAACCGCATCTCAATATCTTATTCGTAGCCTGAAATATCAAAGAAAGAATATTTAGTTATCATATAATTTTAGTAAGACGCTATTACCCGATATTTTTGTTATTTATTTGTTTTTTCCCAAGGTTTATTAATAAAATGTATTAATTTAATAATTTTTAATATTTAAATATTTTTGTTAAAAAATTAAAAAAAAAAAACCGTAGGGGCATAATAATCAATGCATATAAAATGCAAGTGCAAGGTAGGCAGAATATTGAAGAGTAGGCCATGGAGGGAAAAAGCAAATGCCTAAAAAACAACTTGTCAATAAATATTAAAATTAGGCAGTCAATTTGTGTTCGTTGCACACATAAGTAAAGTGTTAAAACTATTAAAATGCCTTTTACAAATGATGAACTGTGGATATGATTGCGGTATATTTTGAATGTCTTCAAAATGCGGCATTGACAAAGGGTATACAGGCTCGATATCCTCGGCGTTTACGCGATGCAAAATTTTCCGCGTTTAGTGCAGGGCGTAATACTACCTATGAGGTCGGTTGAAAGATACTGTTTCCAAATTCAACCAACAACGAGGACGACATGAAAATACGAATACAAGAAGCCATTCACAGCCTGTCAAGAGCAGAAATTGAAGCTGCTGTAATGTCCACGCATAAGCGGCTCCAACAATGCATTAAGTGTGATGAAAGACAGTTCGAGCATTTAAGGAGGCGTGGATTTTATTTCAAAATCGGTTTTTTTATTATGCCCCTACGCGTTTTATTTAATTTTTTGAACAAAGAATATTTTAATTATTTAAAAATTATTAAATTAAGACATTTTATCATTAAACCTTGAAAAAAGACAAATAAATAACAATAAATATCGGTGTAATAGCGTTTTATTAAAATTATATGATAACTAAATATTCTTTCTTCGATATTTCAGACTACGAATGAGATATCGAGATACGGTTTTCTTTGGCCTATTTAGCTATCATTTTACTACATTTTTATGAAAAAAAGTCATATTATTGCATTTAGTTTTCTAAAGAATTTCGCAATTTTCTGTTATTAGATCAAAAAACGCGCTCTAGCGGCATTACTAAGACCTAGACATATCACAAATAAGACGGATTTGATGAAGCAATAAATCTTTTTTTCAACAACACCAAGTTTGTTAAAATCCGTTCAGTCGTTTAGGAGTTACAGCTGTTTATAAAAAAAAAACATTCAATTTCCCCCCACAACTTTATTTTAACAGATACGTCACAAAGTGTTAAACAAAAATTACTGGAGTAAAGCTGAGCTTTAAAAAGCATATATTTTTTGGTAACATTTACTGGGTAGATTTCAGTGAAAAATCACTTAAAAAAAGTTTAAGATGGCGGTTACCCCCCCAAACACCATCTTGGAAATCTGAAAATATTTTCCACTGTATTCTTTTGGCTTCTTTAGTCATAAAATTTTTTACGCAAGTCTCTACAACGAATAGTTTCCAAAATACAGCACTTTGCATTCTTATCTGGCCACCCTGTACATTCACCCTCGACAATGAACCAAATGTTCAGAATTGCCAGTATTGGAGCCAAGAAAATGAACATCGATTTGTTTATACTCGGACACAATATCCCCAAAAAACAAATGTATTCGTGGGAATTATCGGACACTATATAATTAGGCCCTTTTGTATGGACTATAACCTGACAGCAGATACCTATTTAGACTTATTTCAAAATCAAATTGGACCCGCCTTGGAAGAAGTTATTCGGAAAGATCAAAAAGATCTGGTACCAAATGGATGGGTTTCCCCCCCCATAATGCCCGTATGATTAGAGTACCCCGAAAAATGCTTTTAACAGCAATATTATTGGTCCACGGTACCGGATACTTTGGGCCAGCCAGGTCACTTGGTCTTTTTTACGGAATTTCTTTTTTCTGTAGGGTCCAAAGTATCATTTATAAAAAAATTTTAAAATTTTAGAATCTAAACCAGCTACAAATCCGCTATTTCGTTAAAATGTAATGGAAAATGTATGTTAGGGTGTATGGCGCTGTTATTGTGGCATTTATTTATATTTTATTACAGGTATTTAAGGAATTTCCATTTTTTTACCTCAAGTTCCGTCGTATATATTTAAATATTTTGTTTATCTAATCACATTAGTTTTAAATACCTATTTCAAAAAAAAAACAACAATTACAAATTCTCACTAAATCGCGTAAATTTCTTATGTGCCAAAAATAAATCTGACCATATAAAAATAGAAATAATTTTCCGAAATTAATATAATTCGTCATAAAACGCTTAGAACAATAAACACTTTAGAAGATTGATAAAAAATTTAAAAACTTCAAAATCCTTTAAAAAACAATTAAGACCCGGTGATCATTTAAACGATTAATATGTTACTAGGATGTCTAGTGACGATATTCGCAGTGGATAGAGCTAAATAAGTACCTAAAGAAAAAACATAACATAGTACTTACTCGTGATTGTTACTAAGTAATATTGAATAGTTGTA
>JAHBCN010020459.1:0-15036 GCA_019359885.1 Listronotus oregonensis
TTGACCTAAATGAAAAATGTTAGAATTTTTTTCTTAAAAAAAGGGAATTGGGAAAAGGGTGCATGAGGTTAAAAGATATAAATTTAAAAGGGAAAAAATTGTCCCAATAATTATAAGTTACTTTAAAAACCCAAAAAGCTTTGTTTAAATTGAAAAAAATAATAAATTAAAAAAAAAAACTTATTTAAAAAAATTTAAAATCATCCTAGAATTTTTTTTGTGTTTTTATTACTTGTCCCTATAAAAAATTTGCAAACAATTCAAGAAAATTATAATTTTTTAACAGCAAGTGACTTGTGAGAACAAAAAAAAATAATAAATAGTGTTTAAGTTATCCAAAATCAAAAATTTTTCTAAAATTTTTACTTTTTAAAGATGGTTAAATTAGAAATCAATTCTAAAAAACCCAAAAATGAATAAAAAGGGTACTAAATTAATCTTTTTATCTAAAAAAAATTTATTAAAAAATTTATAATTTTATTAAAAAGAATCTAATTTTTGCTTTTCCGATTATATTTTTAAGAAAATAAAACAAATTGTTTAAAACAAAAAAAATTGAAAAAAATTTCATGAATAAAACCTTTTTTTTCCCCTTTTTTACAGAAATTTTGGTTTAAAATCAAATTATTCTTTATTTTTTGTCTTATTAAAAATATTTTATACCTTTTTTTCTAGACAAGTTACTACAACTGACCACAACTAACCACAATAGGCAAATAATCCACTAAAAATTATTATTTTATATTCAAATCTATTTCGTGGGAACAAAAAAAAATAAGAGATAGACTTTAGGTTAGCCCAAATCAATTATTTTTTAAAAAGTTTAATTTTTGAAAGAGTTAGTTTCAAAAAATCCTTCATAATACAAAAAAAATTTTTAAACAAAATTTTTAAAATCTTTAAAAATTAATTTGGTATACTTTTTTTAAAAATTTTCCGATATCTCTAAGAAAAATTTTGAAATAAGATCAGAAAGGCAAAAATTAACTTTTTTTTAAAAAATTTTTAAGTTTTCTTGACCTAAATGAAAAAAGTTAAATTTTTTTTAAAAATAGTAATTGGAAAAGGGGGGGATGAGGAATTAAAAAATATATTCAAGGAAATAGTCAGTCTCTGCTTAATAATTTTAAATTACTAAACCCAAAATGCTTTGTTTAAAATTTAAAAGAATAATAAATTAAAAAAAAAAAACTTATTTAAAAATTAAAAATCTTATCCTAGAATTTTTTGTGTTTTTATTACTTGTCCATATAAAAATTAGCAAACAATTCAAGAAAAATTATAATTTTTTAACAGCCCAAATGACTTGTGAGAACAAAAAATAATAATAAATAGTGTTTAAGTTATCCCAAAAACAAAATATTTTTTTAAAATTGTTTACTTTTTAAAGATGGTTGGGTTTAAAAAACAATTCTAAAACCTAATAAATTAATAAAGGATACTAAATTTCTTTTTATCTAAAAAAAATTGTTAAAATACTTATAATTTTTTTAAAAAAAATCAATTTTTCTTTTCCGATTATATTTATTAAGAAAATAAAACAAAATTGTTTAAAACAAAAAAAAACAAAAAAATTTCATAATAAAACCCCTTTTTTCCCCCCCTTTTACAGAAATTTTGGTTAAAATCAAATTATTCTTTATTTTTCGTCTTAATTTAAAAAAATTTATATACCTTTTTATCTAGACGAGTTACTAAACTGGGCCCAAAATAACCAAATAGGCAAAAAAATCCACTTTTAAAAATTTTTATTTTTTATTCAAATCTATTTCGTGGGAACAAAAAAAAATAAAAGATAGACTTTAGGTTAGCCCAAATCAATTATTTTTTTAAAAAATTTCACTTTTGAAAAGAGTTAGTTTCAAATATCCGTCATAAAACAAAAAATTTAAAAATTTTGAAAAAACTTATAAATTAATTAGGTTACTTTTAAAAAATTTACTTAGTATCTCTAACAAATTACGAAATAAGATCAGAAAAGGGAAAAAATTTCTTTTTTTAAAAAATTTTAAGTTTTCTTGACCCCAAAAGAAAAAAGTTAAATTTTTTTTTAAAAATAGTAATTGGAAAGGGGGCATGAGAAGTTAAAAAATATATTCAAAAGGGAAAAAGTCAGTCTCTGCTTAATAATTTTAAGTTAATTAACCCAAAAAGCTTTGTTTAAATTGAAAAGGGAAAATAAATTTAAAAAAAAAAAACTTATTTAAAAAAAATTTAAAATCTTATCCTAGAATTTAGTGTTTTTTTTACTTGTCCATATTAAAAAAATTTCAAACAAATTTTAAAAAATTATAATTTTTTTAAAAGCAAATTTACTTGTGAGATAAAAAAAAAATAATAAATAGGGGTTTAAATTATCCAAAATCAAAAACATTTTTTTAAAATTGTTTACTTTTAATGATGGTTAGTTGAAATCAATTCTAAAAACCTTTAAAAAATGAAAAAAAAGGATACAAAATTAATCCTTTTTTCAAAAAAAATTTATTTTAAAAAACTTATAATTTTATTAAAAAAAATCTAATTTTTGCTTTTTCCCATAAATATTTATTAAGAAAATAAAACAAATTTTTAAAACAAAAAAAAATTCCCAAAAAATTTCATGATTAAAAACCTTTTTTTTTTTCCCTTTTTTACAGAAATTTTTGGGTTTAAAAACAAATTATTCTTTATTTTTCGTCTTATTAAAAATATTTATATACCTTTTTTTCTAGACGAGTTACTACAACTGACCACAAAACTAACCACAATAGGAAATAAGCCACTAAAAAATTTTATTATATTCAAAATTCAAATCTATTTCGTGGGAAAAAACAATAAGAGATAGACTTAGGTTAGCCCAAATCAATTATTTTTAAAAGTTTCATTTGAAGAGGTTATTTAAATCCTTATAATACAAAATTTTAAACAATTTTAAAATCTAAAATTAATTAGGTATACTTTTAAAATTTCCGTAGTATCTCTAAAAATTACGAAATAAGATCAGAAAGGAAAAATTAATTTTTTAAAAATTTTAAAATTTTTGACCTAAATGAAAAGTTAAATTTTTTTTAAAATGTAATTGGAAGGTATGAGAAGTTAAAAATATATTCAAGGAAATAGTCTCTGCTTAATAATTTAATTCTTAACCCAAAATGCTTTGTTTAAATTGAAAAAATAATAATTAAAAAAAAATCTTATTTAAAAATTTTAAAATCTTAATCCTAGAATTTTTAGTGTTTTTATTACTTGTCCATATAAAATTAACAAACATTCAAGAAAATTATAATTTTTTTAAAAGCAAGTGACTTGTGAGAACAAAAAAAAATAATAAAAGTGTTTAAGTTATCCCAAAATCAAAATATTTTTCTAAAATTGTTTACTTTTAATGATGGTTAGTTAGAAATCAATTCTAAAAACCTAATAAATGAATAAAGGATACTAAATTAATCTTTTATCTAAAAATTTATTAAAAACTTTTATAATTTTATTAAAAAAATCTAATTTTGCTTTTTCCCATTATATTTATTAAGAAAAAAAAACAAATTTTTAAAACAAAAAAAAATTCAAAATTACATGAATAAACCTTTTTTTCCCCTTTTGTACAGAAATTTTTGGTTAAAAAACAAATTATTCTTTTTTTTCGTCTTATTAAAAATATTTATATACCTTTTTATCTAGACAAGTTACTACAACTGACCACAACTAACCACAATAGGCAAATAAAACCACTAAAATTATTATTTTATATTCAAATCTATTTCGTGGGAACAAAAACAATAAGAGATAGACTTTGGTTAGCCCAAATCAATTATTTTTTAAAAAGTTTCACTTTAGAAAGAGTTAGTTTTAAATATCCTTCATAATACAAAAATTATTAAACAATTTTAAAATCTTATAAATTAATTAGGTATACTTTTTAAAATTTACCGTAGTATCTCTAACAAATTACGAAATAAGATCAGAAAGGCAAAATTAACTTTTTTTAATAAATTTTAAGTTTTCTTGACCTAAATGAAAATGTTAGAATTTTTTTTTAAAAATAGGGAATTGGAAAGGGTGCATGAGAAGTTAAAAGATATATTCAAGGAAATAGTCAGTCTCTGCTTAATAATTATAAGTTACTTAACCCAAAATGCTTTGTTTAAATTGAAAAGAATAATAAATTAAAAAAATACTTATTTAAAAATTAAAGTCTTATCCTAGAATTTTTAGTGTTTTTATTACTTGTCCATATAAAAATTAGCAAACAATTCAAGAAAATTAAAATTTTTTAACACAAGTGACTTGTGAGAACAAAAATAATAATAAATAGTGTTTAAGTTATCCAAAATCAAAATATTTTTCTAAAATTGTTTACTTTTAATGATGGTTAGTTAGAAATCAATTCTAAAAACCTAATAAATGAATAAAGGATACTAAATTAATCTTTTATCTAAAAAATTGATTAAAATACTTATAATTTTTTTTAAAAAAGAATCTAATTTTTGCTTTTCCGATTATATTTATTAAGAAAATAAAACAAATTGTTTAAAAAAAAAAAAAAAAACTGCAAAAATTACATGAATAAAATCTTTTTTTTCCCTTTTGTACAGAAATTTTTGGTTAAAATCAAATTATTCTTTATTTTTCGTCTTATTAAAAATATTTATATACCTTTTTATCTAGACAAGTTACTACAACTAACCACAATAGGCAAATAATCCACTAAAATTATTATTTTATATTCAAATCTATTGCGTGGGAACAAAAAACAATAAGAGATACACTTTAGGTTAGCCCAAATCAATTATTTTTTAAAAAAGTTTCACTTTAGAAGAGAGTTAGTTTCAAATATCCTTCATAATACAAAAATTATTAAACAATTCTTAAAGTCTTATAAATTAATTAGGTATACTTTTTAAAATTTACCGTAGTATCTCTAACAAATTACGAAATAAGATCAGAAAGGCAAAAATTTACTTTTTTAAAAAATTTTTTAAGTTTTCTTGACCTAAATAAAAAATGTTAGAATTTTTTTCTAAAAATAGTAATTGGAAAGGGTGCATGAGAAGTTAAAAGATATATTTAAGGAAATAGTCAGTCTCTGCTTAATAATTATAAGTTACTTAACCCAAAAATGCTTTGCTTAAATTGAAAAGAATAATAAATTAAAAAAATTACTTATTTAAAAAATTAAAGTCTTATCCTAGAATTTTTAGTGTTTTTATTACTTGTCCATATAAAAATTAGCAAACAATTAAAAGAAAATTATAATTTTTTAACAGCAAGTGACTTGTGAGAACAAAAAATAATAATAAATAGTGTTTAAGTTATCCAAAATCAAAATATTTTTCTAGAATTGTTTACTTTTAATGATGGTTAGTTAGAAATCAATTCTAAAAACCTAATAAATGAATAAAGGATACTAAATTAATCTTTTATCTAAAAAATTGATTAAAATACTTATAATTTTATTAAAAAGAATCTAATTTTGCTTTTCCGACTATATTTATTAAGAAAATAAAACAAATTGTTTAAAACAAAAAAAATTGCAAAAATTACATGAATAAAACCTTTTTTCCCTTTTGTACAGAAATTTTTGGTTAAAATCAAATTATTCTTTATTTTTCGTCTTATTAAAAATATTTATACAGTAAAGCGCACCGTACTGCGAACATAGGAGGCTCCCGGATGATTTTGGATGTACCCAATTCTAAAATACCAATAATTTTGTGGCTTGCATTTCAATTTCTGTCTCGTTTCCTCACGTGGCTCATTTTTGGTTGGGACTGGTGGGGAGTACGGTGATAAATTCGGAAGAGTTATCTGCCCAGTTTAGTTGTGTACTACGTTTTTATTTTCAGTAAGAATATGCAGTGTTTATAGGCAAGTAGCAGGAGCTAGCTAGCATCAACCGTCTTCGATCGGATTTCTTATCAGCCATAAATTTAAAATTAGTTGCTTACAAGACAGTTTTTCCTAATAAAATAAAAGAATTTTCTTAAATAAATAAAGGAACGGAGAAGATATTTTTAAAAAAATAAATAAATGTGCATTCATAGAATAAAAAAAGAGAAAATCTTTCAAGTTATCGAAGATGCTCAAATAAACCACCTTCCTGAGCAAACAATAACCAAGATTGTCATAAAAACGCCTTTGCATTTGCTAGAATGTTAAGGGTAATAATCCTAAAAGAATTCTCAATTTGTAATTGCAATTCTGGTAGATTATTAGCCCTATTCTCCTGGAAACCATAAATTTGTGATTCTACATGACCCCAGAAAAAAAATCGTTGTGTGAGACCATGAAGAACAATGTTTATTATAAAATTTTCATTGTTATTTTCCATTTCCATTACAGTTTCACAAAATTGCATTCGTCTAAAATGATCATCAGGGAAAATTTCATGGGTTTTTCTTACTTTGTAGGATCGGTATCCTTTTTTTTTCAGCACTCTTCCCACTGATCTTTTGCAAAAATTAACCTGTTGTGCAATTTTATTAATGAAATTGTAGGATTTTTAATAACACTTGCCACTACCATAATTTCCTTCATTTTCCTTTCGTGGTTTTCTTCTGGAGCACTATCATGTTTATGTTTTTGGAGTTAAACAACCAAATGTCAGAAAGTTTTTAATGACTCGGTGAAGAGTGAAAATCGTGGGGGAAGCCTGGTTGAAAATAAATTAATTAATAATTCCCTAATTCCCCTATCAGGATTTCCACGGTGATACCATTTTTCTTCCAGTTCGTAAACATCCATTATTAATAATTATTATTTTATTAAAAGAAAAACTATAGCCGTCAACTTAGCGTTTCGATAGTAAAGAATTATTTCGGAATAAAATAAACGAATTGATCGCTTGGCCGCCGACCGCGTCTTATAAATTATTGTTTGCCGAAAATTATTGATCGATAAGCAATGCGTGCGGCATTTTTAGGTACATCCAAAAACGTCCAGGATCGTCCTATGTTCGCAGTGCTCTGCGCTTTACTGTATACCTTTTATCTAGACAAGTTACTACAACTGACCACAACTAACCACAATAGGCAAATAATCCACTAAAATTATTATTTTATATTCAAATCTATTTCGTGGGAACAAAAAAAAATAAGAGATAGACTTTAGGTTAGCCCAAATCAATTATTTTTTAAAAAAGTTTCACTTTAGAAGAGAGTTAGTTTAAATATCCTTCATAATACAAAAATTATTAAACAATTCTTAAAATCTTATAAATTAATTAGGTATACTTTTTAAAATTTACCGTAGTATCTCTAACAAATTACGAAATAAGATCAGAAAGGCAAAATTAACTTTTTTAATAAATTTTTAAGTTTTCTTGACCTAAATGAAAAATGTTAGAATTTTTTCTAAAAATAGTAATTGGAAAGGGTGCATGAGAAGTTAAAAGATATATTCAAGGAAATAGTCAGTCTCTGCTTAATAATTATAAGTTACTTAACCCAAAATGCTTTGTTTAAATTGAAAAGAATAATAAATTAAAAATACTTATTTAAAAAATTAAATCTTATCCTAGAATTTTAGTGTTTTTATTACTTGTCCATATAAAAATTAGCAAACAATTCAAGAAAATTATAATTTTTTAACAGCAAGTGACTTGTAGAACAAAAATAATAATAAATAGTGTTTAAGTTATCCAAAATCAAAAATTTTTCTAAAATTGTTTACTTTTAATGATGGTTAGTTAGAAATCAATTTAAACCTAATAAATGAATAAGATATAATTAATTTTATCTAAAAAATTGATTAAAATACTTATAATTATTAAAAAGAATCTAATTTTTGTTTTCCGATTATATTTATTAAGAAAATAAACAAATGTTTAAAACAAAAAAAATGAAATTACTGATAAAACCTTTTTTCCCTTTGTACAGAAATTTTTGGTTAAAATCAAATTATTTTTATTTTCGTCTATTAAAAATATTTATATACCTTTATCTAGACAAGTCTAAACTGACCACAACTAACCACAATAGAAATAATCCATAAAATTATTATTTTATATTAAATCTATTTCGTGGGAACAAACAATAAGAGATAGACTTAGGTTAGCCCAAATCAATTATTTTTAAAAAGTTTCACTTTAGAAGAGATTAGTTTAAATATCCTTCATAATACAAATTATTAAATTCTTAAAATCTTATAAATTAATTAGGTATACTTTTAATTTACCGTAGTATTCTAACAAATTACGAAATAAGATCAGAAAGGCAAAATTAACTTTTAATAAATTTAAGTTTTTTGACCTAAATGAAAATGTTAGAATTTTTTAAAAATAGTAATTGGAAAGGGGCATGAGAAGTTAAAGATATATTCAGGAAATAGTCAGTTCTGTTAATAATTTAAGTTACTTAACCCAAAATGCTTTGTTTAAATGAAAAAATAATAAATTAAAAAATTACTTATTTAAAATTAAAGTCTTATCCTAGAATTTTAGTGTTTTTATTACTTGTCCATATAAAATTAGCAAACAATTAAGAAAATTATAATTTTTTAACAGCAAGTGACTTGTAGAACAAAATAATAATAAATAGTGTTTAGTTATCCAAAATCAAAAATTTTCAAAATTTTTACTTTTAATGATGGTTATTAGAAATCAATTTAAAAACCTAAAAATGAATAAATTTTGGTTAAAATCAAATTATTCTTTATTTTTCGTCTTATTAAAAATATTTATATACCTTTTATCTAGACAAGTTACTACAACTGACCACAACTAACCACAATAGGCAAATAATCCACTAAAATTATTATTTTATATTCAAATCTATTTCGTGGGAACAAAAAACAATAAGAGATAGACTTTAGGTTAGCCCAAATCAATTATAAAAAAGTTTCACTTTAGAAGAAGTTAGTTTCAAATATCCTTCATAATACAAAAATTATTAAACAATTCTTAAAATCTTATAAATTAATTAGGTATACTTTTTAAAATTTACCGTAGTATCTCTAAGAAATTACGAAATAAGATCAGAAAGGCAAAAATTAACTTTTTTTAATAAATTTTTAAGTTTTCTTGACCTAAATGAAAAATGTTAGAATTTTTTTCTAAAAATAGTAATTGGAAAGGGTGCATGAGAAGTTAAAAGATATATTCAAGGAAATAGTCAGTCTCTGCTTAATAATTATAAGTTACTAAACCCAAAATGCTTTGTTTAAATTGAAAAGAATAATAAATTAAAAAAAAAATACTTATTTAAAAAATTAAAGTCTTATCCTAGAATTTTTAGTGTTTTTATTACTTGTCCATATAAAAATTAGCAAACAATTCAAGAAAATTATAATTTTTTAACAGCAAGTGACTTGTGAGAACAAAAAATAATAATAAATAGTGTTTAAGTTATCCAAAATCAAAATATTTTTCTAAAATTGTTTACTTTTAATGATGGTTAGTTAGAAATCAATTCTAAAAACCTAATAAATGAATAAAGGATACTAAATTAATCTTTTTATCTAAAAAAATTGATTAAAATACTTATAATTTTATTAAAAACAATCTAATTTTTGCTTTTCCGATTATATTTATTAAGAAAAGAAAACAAATTGTTTAAAACAAAAAAAAATTCAAAAATTACAGGAATAAAACCTTTTTTTTCCCCTTTTGTACAGAAATTTTTGGTTAAAATCAAATTATTCTTTATTTTTCGTCTTATTAAAAATATTTATATACCTTTTTATCTAGACAAGTTACTACAACTGACCACAACTAACCACAATAGGCAAATAATCCACTAAAATTATTATTTTATATTCAAATCTATTTCGTGGGAACAAAAACCAATAAGAGATAGACTTTGGTTAGCCCAAATCAATTATTTTTTAAAAAAGTTTCACTTTAGAAGAGAGTTAGTTTTAAATATCCTTCATAATACAAAAATTATTAAACAATTCTTAAAATCTTATAAATTAATTAGGTATACTTTTTAAAATTTACCGTAGTATCTCTAACAAATTACAAAATAAGATCAGAAAGGCAAAAATTAACTTTTTTAATAAATTTTTAAGTTTTCTTGACCTAAATGAAAAATGTTAGAATTTTTTTCTAAAAATAGTAATTGGAAAGGGTGCATGAGAAGTTAAAAGATATATTCAAGGAAATAGTCAGTCTCTGCTTAATAATTATAAGTTACTTAACCCAAAATGCTTTGTTTAAATTGAAAAGAATAATAAGTTAAAAAAAAATTCTTATTTAAAAAATTAAAGTCTTATCCTAGAATTTTTAGTGTTTTTATTACTTGTCCATATAAAAATTAGCAAACAATTCAAGAAAATTAAAATTTTTTAACAGCAAGTGACTTGTGAGAACAAAAAATAATAATAAATAGTGTTTAAGTTATCCAAAATCAAAATATTTTTCTAAAATTGTTTACTTTTAATGATGGTTAGTTAGAAATCAATTCTAAAAACCTAATAAATGAATAAAAGGATACTAAATTAATCTTTTTATCTAAAAAAATTGATTAAAATACTTATAATTTTATTTAAAAGAATCTAATTTTTGCTTTTTCGATTATATTTATTAAGAAAATAAAACAAATTGTTTAAAACAAAAAAAAAATTGCAAAAATTACATGAATAAAATCTTTTTTTTTCCCTTTTGTACAGAAATTTTTGGTTAAAATCAAATTATTCTTTATTTTTCGTCTTATTAAAAATATTTATATACCATTTTATCTAGACAAGTTACTACAACTAACCACAATAGGCAAATAATCCACTAAAATTATTATTTTATATTCAAATCTATTGCGTGGGAACAAAAAACAATAAGAGATACACTTTAGGTTAGCCCAAATCAATTATTTTTTAAAAAAGTTTCACTTTAGAAGAGAGTTAGTTTCAAATATCCTTCATAATACAAAAATTATTAAACAATTCTTAAAGTCTTATAAATTAATTAGGTATACTTTTTAAAATTTACCGTAGTATCTCTAACAAATTACGAAATAAGATCAGAAAGGCAAAAATTTACTTTTTTTTAATAAATTTTTAAGTTTTCTTGACCTAAATGAAAAATGTTAGAATTTTTTTCTAAAAATAGTAATTGGAAAGGGTGCATGAGAAGTTAAAAGATATATTTAAGGAAATAGTCAGTCTCTGCTTAATAATTATAAGTTACTTAACCCAAAATGCTTTGCTTAAATTGAAAAGAATAATAAATAAAAAAAAAATTACTTATTTAAAAAATTAAAGTCTTATCCTAGAATTTTTAGTGTTTTTATTACTTGTCCATATAAAAATTAGCAAACAATTCAAGAAAATTATAATTTTTTAACAGCAAGTGACTTGTGAGAACAAAAAATAATAATAAATAGTGTTTAAGTTATCCAAAATCAAAATATTTTTCTAGAATTGTTTACTTTTAATGATGGTTAGTTAGAAATCAATTCTAAAAACCTAATAAATGAATAAAGGATACTAAATTAATCTTTTTATCTAAAGAAATTGATTAAAATACTTATAATTTTATTAAAAAGAATCTAATTTTTGCTTTTCCGACTATATTTATTAAGAAAATAAAACAAATTGTTTAAAACAAAAAAAAATTGCAAAAATTACATGAATAAAACCTTTTTTTTTCCCTTTTGTACAGAAATTTTTGGTTAAAATCAAATTATTCTTTATTTTTCGTCTTATTAAAAATATTTATACAGTAAAGCGCACCGTACTGCGAACATAGGAGGCTCCCGGATGATTTTGGATGTACCCAATTCTAAAATACCAATAATAATTTTGTGGCTTGCATTTCAATTTCTGTCTCGTTTCCTCACGTGGCTCATTTTTGGTTGGGACTGGTGGGGAGTACGGTGATAAATTCGGAAGAGTTATCTGCCCAGTTTAGTTGTGTACTACGTTTTTATTTTCAGTAAGAATATGCAGTGTTTATAGGCAAGTAGCAGGAGCTAGCTAGCATCAACCGTCTTCGATCGGATTTCTTATCAGCCATAAATTTAAAATTAGTTGCTTACAAGACAGTTTTTCCTAATAAAATAAAAGAATTTTCTTAAATAAATAAAGGAACGGAGAAGATATTTTTAAAAAAATAAATAAATGTGCATTCATAGAATAAAAAAAGAGAAAATCTTTCAAGTTATCGAAGATGCTCAAATAAACCACCTTCCTGAGCAAAACAATAACCAAGATTGTCATAAAAACGCCTTCTGACATTTGCTAGAATGTTAAGGGTAATAATCCTAAAAGAATTCTCAATTTGTAATTGCAATTCTGGTAGATTATTAGCCCTATTCTCCTGGAAACCATAAATTTGTGATTCTACATGACCCCAGAAAAAAAATCGTTGTGTGAGACCATGAAGAACAATGTTTATTATAAAATTTTCATTGTTATTTTCCATTTCCATTACAGTTTCACAAAATTGCATTCGTCTAAAATGATCATCAGGGAAAATTTCATGGGTTTTTCTTACTTTGTAGGATCGGTATCCTTTTTTTTTCAGCACTCTTCCCACTGATCTTTTGCAAAAATTAACCTGTTGTGCAATTTTATTAATGAAATTGTAGGATTTTTAATAACACTTGCCACTACCATAATTTCCTTCATTTTCCTTTCGTGGTTTTCTTCTGGAGCACTATCATGTTTATGTTTTCTTGGAGTTAAACAACCAAATGTCAGAAAGTTTTTAATGACTCGGTGAAGAGTGAAAATCGTGGGGTAAGCCTGGTTGAAAATAAATTAATTAATAATTCCCTAATTCCCCTATCAGGATTTCCACGGTGATACCATTTTTCTTCCAGTTCGTAAACATCCATTATTAATAATTATTATTTTATTAAAAGAAAAACTATAGCTGTCGAGCGTTCGATAGTAAAGAATTATTTCAGGAATAAAATAAACGAATTGATCGCTTGGCCGGCCGACGCGCGTCTTATAAATTATTGTTTGCCGAAAATTATTTATCGATAAGCAATGCGTGCGGCATTTTTAGGTACATCCAAAATCGTCCAGGATCGTCCTATGTTCGCAGTGCTCTGCGCTTTACTGTATACCTTTTTATCTAGACAAGTTACTACAACTGACCAAAACTAACCACAATAGGCAAATAATCCACTAAAATTATTATTTTATATTCAAATCTATTTCGTGGGAACAAAAAACAATAAGAGATAGACTTTAGGTTAGCCCAAATCAATTATTTTTTAAAAAAGTTTCACTTTAGAAGAGAGTTAGTTTTAAATATCCTTCATAATACAAAAATTATTAAACAATTCTTAAAATCTTATAAATTAATTAGGTATACTTTTTAAAATTTACCGTAGTATCTCTAACAAATTACGAAATAAGATCAGAAAGGCTAAAATTAACTTTTTTAATAAATTTTTAAGCTCTCTTGACCTAAATGAAAAATGTTAGAATTTTTTTCTAAAAATGGTAATTGGAAAGGGTGCATGAGAAGTTAAAAGATATATTCAAGGAAATAGTCAGTCTCTGCTTAATAATTATAAGTTACTTAACCCAAAATGCTTTGTTTAAATTGAAAAGAATAATAAAATAAAAAAATACTTATTTAAAAAATTAAAGTCTTATCCTAGAATTTTTAGTGTTTTTATTACTTGTCCATATAAAAATTAGCAAACAATTCAAGAAAATTATAATTTTTTAACAGCAAGTGACTTGTGAGAACAAAAATAATAATAAATAGTGTTTAAGTTATCCAAAATCAAAACATTTTTCTAAAATTGTTTTCTTTTAATGATGGTTAGTTAGAAATCAATTCTAAAAACCTAATAAATGAATAAAGGATACTAAATTAATCTTTTTATCTAAAAAAAATGATTAAAATACTTATAATTTTATTAAAAAGAATCTAATTTTTGCTTTTCCGATTATATTTATTAAGAAAATAAAACAAATTGTATAAAACAAAAAAAAAATTGCAAAAATTACTTGAATAAAACCTTTTTTTCCCCTTTTGTACAGAAATTTTTGGTTAAAATCAAATTATTCTTTATATTTCGTCTTATTAAAAATATTTATATACCTTTTTATCTAGACAAGTTACTACAACTGACCACAACTAACCACAATAGGCAAATAATCCACTAAAATTATTATTTTATATTCAAATCTATTTCGTGGGAGCAAAAAACAATAAGAGACTTTAGGTTAGCCCAAATCAATTACTTTTTAAAAAAGTTTCACTTTAGAAGAGAGTTAGTTTCAAATATCCTTCATAATACAAAAATTATTAAACAATTCTTAAAATCTTATAAATTAATTAGGTATACTTTTTAAAATATACCGTAGTATCTCTAACAAATTACGAATAAAGATCAGAAATGCTAAAATTAACTTTTTTTTTTAATAAATCTTTAAGTTTTCTTGACCTAAATGAAAAATGTTAGAATTTTTTTCTAAAAATGGTAATTGGAAAGGGTGCATGAGAAGTTAAAAGATATATTCAAGGAAATAGTCAGTCTCTGCTTAATAATTATAAGTTACTTAACCCAAAATGCTTTGTTTAAATTGAAAAGAATAATAAATTAAAAAAAAAATACTTATTTAAAAATTAAAGTCCTAGAATTTTTAGTGTTTTTATACTTGTCCATATAAAAATTAGCAAACAATTCAAGAAAATTATAATTTTTAACAGCAAGTGACTTGTGAGAAAAAAAATAATAATAAATAGTGTTTAAGTTATCCAAAATCAAAAATTTTTCTAAAATTGTTTTTTTAATGAAGTTGTTGAAATCAATTTAAAAAACCCAATAAATGAATAAAGGATACAAAATTAATCTTTTTATCTAAAAAAAATTTATTAAAAATTATAATTTTATTAAAAAAAATCTAATTTTTTTTTTTTCCCATTATATTTATTAAGAAAATAAAACAAATTGTTTAAAACAAAAAAAATTGCAAAAATTACGAATAAAACCTTTTTTTTTCCCCTTTTTACAGAAATTTTTGGTTAAAAACAAAATTTTTTTTATTTTTTGTCTTTTTAAAAATATTTATATACCTTTTTTTCTAGACGTTTCTACAACTGACCCAAAAACCACAATAGGAAAATAATCCACTAAAATTATTATTTTATATTCA
>JAHBCN010020460.1:0-15012 GCA_019359885.1 Listronotus oregonensis
TTGGGGGAAAATTGGAAATAGGACGAATTTAGCATTATAAATAGGTTTTAAATAAATAATTTTGATTGCTTTATGGTCGTACCGGGAAGTTTGTTAACGTACAAAAATGTAGAAAAAACGTTTTAGAATATTATTATAGAAACTGCTCTTTTTTTAAATCTTTTCCCGAATCAGACATTTATAATCTGTTAACAATTTTAAAAGCATTGAAAGGGTTAGATTGATGGTAATATTGTTTATTTAAAAGGTGGACGGTACTAGAAAAAATGGATTAATCGCCCAAACACGAACCCCGTTATTTGTGTAATTGTTTAGAATTGGCCCCCCAACTTTTTTTTCCCATAAAAATAAAAAAATAGAGATATTGACATTTTTTTTTTCATTTTGTTCTATTTTCGTCGGATTTAAAATCTTTTTAAGAAAATGAAAAAAAAATCTGTGTTTATTTTTATTTTAAAAAAAAAATTGGGTATTTTTCAAGTTTTTTGTCAATAAAATGCATCCATTTAAGTTTGCGATTTCTAGTTATTTGTTTCCTTTTTGACGTTTAAAGACAAATAATATAATTTAAAAAAAATAAAAAAAAAAAATTTAAAAAATATCAATTTTCTCCAATTTTTCTTGATTCTCCCTTTAAATCGGGGATGTCGATAGGTCATGCACTATCAATACTATCGATAGTATTGAGCCATCGATATATCGCGGGCCCCCTATCGATAATTCAAAAACCTTCGTACAAATTTGGGAGGACCTCTCGAACTATCGATGGGGGTTTTTCAACGATCCCCCTATCGATGGCTCAATAAAAAATAGTATCGATATTATCGACTCCCTTTCTTTAATTTTTTCAACAGTTGCTTCTGGTCCTCAAAAAATTTCCCAAAATCATTTTAAAAATCAGATCAGCATTTTTTTCCCAATACCGGGGTATCGTTTGGGCTGGATGGCATTTCATCAATCGTCTTAAAAAATTCCCCAAATGGGCCCCCATTTAACTCCCTCTTTCAAATCTCTTACCACACAGGCAAAAATCGGGAATGTTCCCGTGTACAACCTATCCCCAAAAGGGTTCTAAAACTGTTCACTCTAATTTTAGACCTATATTACTTCTCTTAGTTGTTTGGTAATGAAAAAATTGTTATTTTTCAAATTATAAAGTATTTAGAAAAAAAAAAAAAATTATAAATGAAAGATAGTACGGACTCTGTTACCAAAGACCCACGGGAGTTTTTCTTTATCTTACACCACGGGAAAAAGTCCCTTAAATATTTTGGGTGAATCATAGCTCGTTGCTTTTGACATTTGCAACGCTTTTGACCAGGTCTTGGAAAAACATATTGGTGTCTAGTCAAAAACAAAAAACTCATTTTTGTATAGTCCAGTAACTAAAGCCTGAAAGTACCCAAAGCTGTAAATAAATCTTTACAGTTTTCATTTGTCCAATTCTTAGGTCTTCGGAGATGCTTTCGAGCGAGAAAAAGTTTATCACGATTCCGACGTGGGAAACCCCCAAAAAATGGCCCTCAAAGCCCCAAAAAGGGGTTTTCCCACGAATATCTCCCAAAATATGCAAACTAAATTTTGTTTAAACAAAAAATAAAGGTCCCCTTTAAAATCTAAAAAAATGGCCTTACCTTTTTTTTCCAAAACCACTATTTTTCGAAAAACGGCTGTCAAAAAATCCATAACATTCCACACTGGATAGAGGTGGTAGTGTAGTTTGTAACTAAAAAAAAAAAAAAATTTTATCAAAACGCAAGAAAAATGATGAAGAAAACTGGGATCATTAAGACTTGCTAAAATCTTATTAAAAAAAAGAAATATTAATTACAAACCATTTTTCAAAATATCAATAAATTAATGAGATACTCTCAAAACATTCTAAAAAAATTGAAGGGGCCCCAGGGGGTTTTCCCCCTTTCGATAAACTTTGAATAAAAAAAAATGTACATTATTGCACGGTAATGGCAATTCGTCCGCCCGCTTATAAGTGAATCCATAAAAAAGCGACATTCTAGCGGTAGAGCGGCAGCTGAAATGAGGGGGGTTTTGGGTCCCGTTATTATATATAGTAATAAGACTGATGAAATTTTCTTTCGAATAATTTGCGCCCCTTTTTTAGATTAGTAGTAGAATTAGTCAAAATCAAGAAACATTTGTAAAAATAATTATACAGGGTGTTCGGCCCTGAGTAGACATACGTAAATCTGAGTAGGGGGGTCGTCTGTAGGGGTAAATTTTTGACCTGGGCCCCCAAAATTTTTTTTTCCAAAATTTTAATTTTCCCCCTTTCAAACTGAAATAACTCTTTAAAAAACATAAACTGACAACATTTTATTTTATTTTCATCTAGACCAGGGTCTCCAAACTACCCCCGGGGCCACATCCCCCCGCGACGTTTTGTCCGGCCCGGGGATAGCATACTTGAAAACTCCTTTTGAGAACAAAAATTTTTTTTAGCAAACAAATTTGTTTACTGAAGTATTCTAATTTTATGTTGAATAATTATTAATATGACATCTACATTATATGGTCATGGGCTAACTCCGTAACTCAAACATTTTGTGGCTTTTGTTATTTTTTTTGTGATAAGTTGGATAAAAAACACAGAATTTTGGTAAAGACATTATAATATGCAAAAATTTAAAATTCAGTATATAATAACTAACAAATTTTAAATGAATCAAACTAACATTTTATACTTTTTTAAAAAATCAAAACTTATAACAAACATAATGACTTTAAAAAACTAATGAGATTTATGTAATTTAGTTTTTTTACTGACAATATTTTTTAGTTGTGGACTAATTTTACTTTACCAATTATTAAAAGAGTTTAAAAATGCTCATCAGTTAATTTCGATCTGTAAACATTTTTTGTGTACTTCATTTTGGAGAAGGTTTTCTCACACAAATAAGTAGTACCAAAAACAGAAAACAAACCACGAGCAAATTTATGCAAATTATCAAATTGTGTCATGGAAGACTTTTAAAAATTAACAAAGATGTTTTTGATTTTTTTTTAATTATATCACTGCAATGTGATCAATCATTTCCATTTGAAGTTCCGGGTGGGTTTCAATGTCAGTATAAAAAAGGTTCAAAAAAACTTAATTTGATTCGCAATGGCATCAAAGTCCGAGAAACGAGTATAAAAATTTTTTAAAAAACATTCAAAGTTTCGTTGCAAAATCATGGAAAACTCAGTAGTGTGGCTAAAATTTTCATGTTTTAAAAAGTGAAAAACATTTACTTCGTAGTTGTGATTGAAACAGTCTAAATTTTTTTCCCGGAAGATTTGATATTGGTATAAATGGGGAATTGCGGTTTTTTCCCCCTTGAAACCCCCAAATTCAGTTCGTTCACATGTTTTGACAAATCAACAAAATACAAACTTCCACAGCCATGCTTTTTTTTGTAATTCAGTAAGAGGGCGATGCTTTTCATTCAAAAAAATTTCGATCACTTAAATTCAAAAAAGCGCTGAAGGATTTCCCCACAACTAAGCCAGCGTACGGCGTTAAAAAGGTAAGTCATTTTCCCCCAATCTCTTCAAAAATTGTCGGTGATTCACCCAAAAGATCTGATAAAATTAACAGTTGATATGACTGGCTTAGAACGTCAGACATATCCAAACATTTCCCACGACTTTGATGAATGATACAATGTAAGACAAAGGGGTTTTGCCCCGTCATTTTCTAAACCTTTGCCAAACGACCACTCCTTTTTTTTTTCCCTCATTTTTTCCCCATCAGTTGTAATATTTTTAAATTTTTTTCCATCAAGGTTCTTTTGATTAATGGCCATTTCAACTCCAAAAATATCTGTACCAGTGTTGTCCATGAATACTATACATATCAAAGTTTTTGTCACTTATACTTTTCTCTCCTCGAATATAAATCAACACCTGAGCAGTATCTGACACATCCGTTGACTCATAAGGCCAAAGCCACTCAAAATGTCCATTTTTCGAAAAGTTGAGAGGATATATTTTCAGCGATGTTTTTTACCCTTCGAGCCACAGTGTTTGCTACATACGCAGTTTTTAATAAATTTACCTTTTCAGGGCCTTTCGGGGGGTCTGAAATTTTGCATTCTTTGTCATTTCCCATCGGTGAATGGTTTTCCACTTTTTTCAATTTGAATGAAGATAGCGACATTCTAGCGGTGAGCGGCAGCTGAAATGGGGGGCTTTTGGGTCCCGTTATCTCGAAAACTATCTTTTTGAAAAAAATTGGGGGGACCGTTTTTTTAGTTTCCCAAAAGGAATCTTCATTTTTTTTCTGAAAAATTCTCCTTTTCATTTTTGGCAGATATTAGGGGAAACCCCATTTTTTCACCCCTTTTCCCCCCTGTTAATTTAAATTTTTTTTTCTAAAAACACCCCCAAAACCTAAAAAAATTCCCCGGGAAAACTGTACAAATTTTTTACAGCTTTGTCCCTTCGTTTATTGGACTATAAATATACAGTAAACCCCCCAAAATGGAAATAGGAGGCTACTGGATGATTTTGGTTTTTAAAATTTAAAATACCAATAATAATTTTGTGGCTTGCATTTTTTTTCTGTTTGTTTCCTCACGTGGCTCATTTTTGGTTGGGCTGGGGGGAAATTCGGGGGTAAATTTGAAGAGTTATCTGGTTTAGTTGTTACTACTTTTTTTTTTTATAAAAAAATGCAGTGTTTATAGGCAATAACGGGGTAGCTAAACAACCGTCTTCGATCTATTTCTTATCACCATAAATTTAAAATTAGTTGCTTACGCCCAAACGTTTGCTAGGTTTTTTTAAAAACCAAACAGTTTTTCCTAATAAAAAAAAAGAATTTTCTCAAATAAAAATGGAACTAGAAGATTTTTTAAAAAAAAAATTAATTGAAAAAATAAAAAAAATAAAATCTTTCAAGTTATCGAAGATGCTCAAATAAACCACCTTCCTGAGCCAAACAAACAAGTTGTCATAAAAACGCCTTCTGACATTTGCTAGAATGTTAAGGGTAATAATCAAAAAAATTCTCAATTTGAATTTTAATTCTTGTAGTTAATACCCAAAATAAAAATTTTGATTTTACTAAGAAAAAAAAACGTTGGGTGGAATGAAAAAAAAAGTTTCTTTGAAATTTTTATTGTTATTTTCTTTACAGTTTCACAAAAATTCATTCGTCAAAATGATCATCGGGAAAATTTATGGGTTTTTTTTTTTGTAGGATCATTATTTTTGCACTCTTTCCACTGATCCTTTGCTCAAATTAACCTGTTGTACAATTGTTTGATGAAATTGTAGGTTTTCACTAACACTTGCCACTACTATAATTTCCTTCATTTCCCTTTCGTTGTTTTTTTTGGGGCACTATCATGTTTATGTTTTCTTGGGGGTTTAAAAAACCAAATGTCAAAAAAATTTTTTAAAGACTCGGGGAAAAGGGGAAAATTGTGGGGTAAGCCTGGTTGGAAATAAATTAATAAAAATTCCCCTCCCTATCAGGATTTCCCACGGTTTATACCATTAATAGTTTTTAATTTTTTCCCGTTCGTGAACATCCATTATTAATAATTATTATTTTTTTTTTAAAAAATTGTTTTGGTCGCAAATAATCGACACCGTACAAAAATATATTCGACGTTCGATAGTAAAGTTTTTTCAGGAACAAATATTGTGTTGATCGCTTTGCCGGGGACGCGCGTCTTATAAATTGTTTTTCCGAAATTATTGATCGATAAGCAATGCGTGCGACGTTTTAGGTATATCCCAAAAACGTCAGGATCGTCCTATATTCGTAGTCCTCTGCGCTACTGTATATCCTTTTATATCAGTCATTTGGAAAATTAGAATATTATTATATAATTAGAATTACGAGTGTTTTAATTTAATAAAACTAATTAAAAAAAAATAGGTTTTGTGCAAAGAGTTAGTGATGGTAATGATTATGTATCTATAGAAAAAAATTTGTCGAATTCTACCGAATTGTCCGTAAGTACCAAGATAAATGTGCTTTTTATAAATAGTATATCTTTTGTCTTGCAAGTTTATCCACCTATAGTTGGTAAATCATTAAAAACATAAATATAAACAATGCTTTTTTGCAAATTTATCGACAAGGACGGACATTAAGCTTGGTAATATAAATACTACCTGGGTGACCACAAAGCGAAGTTATTTATAGTACTGCAAACTTCTGATGGTCAATGTTAAATTCATTAATAAAACAATCTTAAACCAGGGTCAGTAAATTTTATATCAATCTGTGTGCTTTACTCTGTGTACGCACCGTTTCTTACATAATCAGATTATAAAAATTACTTAGGTGTAAATAATTTTCCTAAACAGATACAAATCTATAATTTTTACAGGTAAAATTTAACCTAAGCATGCAAATTTACATAAAAAATGATGAGGATTCCTTGCTCTTACTTCTTAAGGTTTTGTCTTCATGTGTGGGTACGTGTTCATTACAGCAATACCAATTTTAAACATCAGCTCCAAATATTTTAACGGTTTTATTTTATATATTGATTTCTTAACCTTTATAGTCCAAGAGCCCATGACATATGTTTCATGAAGTGTTTGATTAATGTAGAAATTTCACGTATAAGGTAGGTGCGGGTAATAAGGCCTGTCGGCTTATAAGGCCTAAGTTCCAAAAATCAAATTTAAAATGATCGGTGCCGCTCCAGGTCACCATACGGATGTAGCCAACGTCACAGACGACACTTTAGGCTTGTAGTCGCGCGTTAGCTATTATTCATAGTAATGGTGGAGTTGTGCAGCACGAATTATAAAAAATAGTCCGAATCAATCGTAAGTATTTTTTCTAATGTTACACTATTATATATAAATTTGCAGTATAGTATTCTATTATTTTATGCTTTTATACCATGCTATGTTTAAAAAATGTATCGCGGTTCAAATGGGATTTTTTTTTGTACACACATTGTTGGCGGGTATTAAGGCTCTCAAGTACGATCATAGGCCTTATTGTTCTTATCATTTCGTAGCAACATTTGTTTGTTATACAGAGTATTTCATGTCTTTATTAAAATGTTAGAAATGTAAATAAGTAATTACAACTGTTTGCCATTTGATTAATTGGTATTTTTAGTGACTGCAACCACAATGTCTTCGAAACAAGCATTGGTTTATGATAGTTCTAGTTTAGACGATAAAATAAATCGTGTGGCCCTCTCTAAGCTCAAAAAAAAACAGCATTTTATCAGCCTATGCCTACGTCAATTAAATATACTAAAAAACAGCAATAACAAGAAAAAAAGCTTTAAATTACAAAGGAACTCCGGTTACCAAAGATCTATTTACCAAAAACAAGGAAGAAAAGAAAATGAAAAAGAGCTCAACTTCTGAAGGTACAAGTACTAAACAGCATCAAGCGTTGGTACTGTTATATCTATGAGGAAGATAAGATGGCTGATAGGAGCAATGTCACTAATGCGAAGTGGTATCATAAGGAGTGCATCAGTTTGTCAGCGGATGATACAGAGAGTTTCAGATGCCCTGATGGCTGTTAAGAAAGAAATTTGTTGTTATTTTTAAAAATTTAAGCATAAATAATACATAACTATTATTATTATTATTTCTAATTTCCAAATGTACCACATCTATTTTAAATATTTAGGTATGTTAAAGTCCTAAGCCTTATTACCCTACTATAGTATAATAAGGCCTACTGACAAGGTTTTTACAAATGTTTAATTTTGCTTTTGTTTTAACAGGAGAAGTTGCATTTTTATTTATATTTTATAGTTATTGATCTGTAAGTTCGATAACCATTAAAATTTGTTGATTTAAATTAATAGTTTTAATTTTATTTCAAATCTCCGTTAGCTGAGCCTTATTACCACACCTACGTTAGTTGTCGAGATAGGATAGATAAGTAAGTAATCGACTGACTGCCTGGCTTACCTGGGTACACCAGGTACTGCGCATACAAAAACGGTGTGAAAATGTTTTTGGCCAGAAAAAGTGTTTAATTTAGTAATTTAGAAGCCAACAAAGACCATTTGAAAGTTAAGTTGGTTTAGAATAAAAACTAAAAAGGGCGATCACTTTGAAGGGGGTTAATTTTAAATCAAACCACCCCAAAGTTGTATTTCTAAAACAGGAAAGAGGTGGTTAATTTTAAATTTTAAAAGCGTCTTAATCTAACCGCAGAGCATAGATTATGTAAAATATATACGTACACCCCTACGAACTTGCAGCTTTACTGAGACAAATTCAAAAAACATTTCCAAAAGACCCTTAAAAATTAAGAATCTTATAAACGTTTAGGTGTGAAGTAGTATACCGTTTTCAAAAGAAAAAAAAAATTACAAAATTTAAATAGTTATTAATGTCATAATGCTATATTTGACATATTAATCAATACTATGGTTATCTTGATTACTTTTAAAAATAAGAAGGGTAAGTAAATTAATTTTTGTTTTTTTTTTACTAGTACCCAAATCATCAAAGCATAAAAAAGCATCTAACATAAATTAAAAACACAGAATTTTACAAATAAGAAATATGTTAGTATGCATTTGATAATCATCGCAAAACAAACAGTAATGCCCTTAGTTTCTTAGCAATGCAATTTTGCCTAAAAAACGTAAAATTAAAAAAAGCACTTTTATATTATTTAATAACGATACTGGTGTTCCATTAATTTAAAAAATGCTTGGTACAGTTTCTTGTTGCTAAGGTAAAAAACCAAAAATCAGTTAATCCACCACGCGTGTCAAATATACCTGTTACAATATACCTCCCAGAATATCTTAAATTTTTATGGCAAACTCTTTTAAAATAATTGTATTTTTAAAACAGTGGTAAATTTTAACATCCAACTTTATTGGTGCCCATGCCTTTATACTATACAACAGCGTACCAAACTTATTTTAGACTTTAAACAGATGACCGATTTGTGAGAAATTATCTCACTTTTACCACAGCCTCTTTTTCAGTTTTAATATTTTTTTTAGAACTTTAATTTTTGTTATCTTTAATACCTTTTTTTATATATTATTATTTTCTTTATCTCTCAGATAAGTTATTAATAAAACCAGAATATAAGCATTGAAGTTAATACTAAAAACCCTTAAATAAAATTAATATATGCTTTTTAAAACTCATTCCCAATGTCTAAAAATAGTTAAAGGGTTTCTCTTCAGAAATTAATATAATTTTGGTGGAACACCTAACTAAACTGTGAGGGGAAACAAAATATTATTTAAATAAGCACAGTGTAAACAATCGCCCCCAAAATTTTAAAATTTTCTTATTTCTGATTTAAATTAATTAGTATTTATTTGTTTTTATTATATCACCTTAAACGTAACATTCCTTAAGCGAAATGTCTGATAATAATTGAAGTTCCTCTTCAGCAACTGAAAAAGTTTGAGTGGCACACCTAATTAAACTGTAAGAAAAACAAAATATTATTTAAATAAGCACAGTGTAAACAATCGCGCCACAAATATTAAATTTACATATTTCTAATAATTAAATGAATTATTATTATTTTTTTAATTTTATTATATCCCCTTAAACGTAACATTCCTTATACTTAATATCTGATAAAAATTCAAGTTCCTTTTCAGCAACTGACAAAGTTTTAGTGGCACACCTAACTAAACTGTGCGAGAAACAAAATATTATTTAAATAAGCACAGTGTAAACAATCGCGGCACAAATATGTAATATTCATATTTCTAATAATTCAATAAATTAGTATTTTTTTGTTTTTATTATATCCCCTTCAACGTAACATTCCTTATACCAAATGTTTGATAATAATTAAAGTTCCTTTTTAGCAACTGACAAAGTTTTAATGGCACACCTAACTAAACTGTGCGAGAAACAAAATATTATGTAAATAAGCACAGTGCAAACAATCGCGCCACAAATATTTTATTTACATATTTCTAATAATTAAATTAATTAGTAGAGTTTTGTTTTTATTACCTCCCCTTACACGTAACATTTCTTATATATACTTAATGTCTGATAATAATTAAAGGTTTCCTTTTTTCAGCAACTGACAAAGTTTTAGTGGCACACCTAACTAAACTGCCCGAGAAACAAAATAATATTTAAATAAGCACAGTGTAAACAATCGTGCCACAAATTTTTAATTTACATATTTCTAGTAATACAATTATTAAAATTTTATTTGTTTTATTATATTCCCTTAAACGTAACATTTCTTATGCGTCGTATTAATAACTTTTCCCTCTTTAGCAATTGACAAAGTTTTAGTAGCACACTCAACTAAACTGTGGGAGAAACAAAATATTATTTAAATACGCACAGTGTAAACAATCGCCCCACAAATATTTCTTTTACATATTTCTAATAATTAAATTAATTCAAATTTCATTTGTTTTTATTCTATCCCCTTAAACGTAACATTCCTTATGCGTCATATCCAATAAAGATTGGAGTTCCTCTGCAGCAGTTGACAAATTTTTTAGTGGCACACCTAAACTGTAAGAAAAAATTTATTTACATAAACGCAGTGGAAACAATCCTTCACAAATATTAAATTTACATATTTCTTATATTTAAATTACTTTATTTGTTTTTATTATACCCAAATTAAGAAAAACCTGTTATATCTTATATTCAAATATACTTTTTTTTAAAGACACCTAAGTATTTTTAATTTATTACAAAATAAAAAAATATTGGTTGTTACATTATGGAAGCGCAACGGTGAAAAAATTGACTTGGTTATGACTACCATGTACTGACCCCAATTACTTACACAATTGGGTCATATTAGTAAAAGGGGCCTCAAATTTGGTTGGTTTCATCCTTTATTTTTTGAAGGCAACCAGAAAAATGTAACTTTGAACGGACAAAACTCTTGGGTACTTTTTATTAACGAAAATGTACATTACGTTTCCTTTATAATTTAAAACGCAAATAACGAAAAAATCAGGCCATCATGTTATTGAAAAGTATTTTGTGGGAAAGCCTAATCAGTAAAAATCTACGTCTAAGATGTTGCAAATTTTATTTAAACCCTGGTCTAAGTGTAAACAAATACAAATAATAAATTATATGAATGAACAAATCGAAACTTATTTAATAGAAGTTACCTATATTATAACTGTGTATTTTAGTCACCCAACATGTTATGAAGAAATGGTATTGGTAATTTTCTGGTTTATAGTAATAAGACTGATGAAATTTTCTTTAAAAACGAATAATTTGCGTCACTTTATTAGATTAGTAGTAGAATTAATCAAAATCAAGAACATTTGTAAAATAATTATACAGGGTGTTCGGCACATGAGTAGACATACGTAAATCGGGGATTGAGTCGTCTGCTAGGCGGTCCACCCAGATATTTGACCTGGGCCCTAAGAATGTTTTTTCCCAAAAATTTTTAATTTTCCATTTCAAACTGAAATAACTCTTTGAAAATCATGAAACTGACAACATTTTTATTTTATTTTCATCTAGACCAGGGGGCTCCAAACTACGGGCCCCAGGGCCCTTCCCCCCGCGGACAGATTTTTCCGGCCCCCGGAGAGCTAGCATACTTGAAAACTCCTTTTAGAGAACAAATAATTTTTATAGCAAACTAAATTTAGTTTACTGAAGTATTCTAATTTTATGTTGAATAATTATTAATATGACATCTACATGATATGGTCATGGGCTAACTCCGCTAACTCATAACATTCTTGTAGGCTTATTGTTATTGTTTTGTGATAAGTTGGATAAAGAAACACAGAATTGTAATGAGTAAAGACATGTATAATATGCAGAAAATTTAACTTTAGTATATAATAACTAACAAATTATTGAAATGAAATCCAACTAACATTTTATACATTTTAAATAATCACATAACTTATAACAAACATAATGACATATGAAATACTAATGAGATTTATGTAATTGAGATTTTCCACTGACAATAGTTTGTAGTTGTGGACTAATTTTACTTGTACCAATTATTAAAAGAGATTTAAGATGCTCATCAGTTAACATTTTTGTGTACTTCATTTTGGAGAAGGTTTTCTCACACAAATAAGTAGTACCAAAAACAGAAAACAGACCACGAGCAAATTTATGCAAATTATCAAATTGTGTCAGTGGAAGACTCTTATAAAATTCCAACAAAGATGAGTTTTGATATTTGTTCTTAATTATATCACTGAAATTGTAGATCAATCATTTCCATTTGAAGTTCCGGGGCTAGGGTTTCAATGTCAGTATCAAAGGATTCTGAAAAATCTTAATTTGATTCGCAATGGCATCAAAGCCCGAGAAACGAGTATCAAAATTTATCTTCAAAGCACTCAAGTTTCGATTGCAAAATCGATAGGAAACTCAGTCTCAGTAGTGTGGCTGAATATTTCACATGTTTTAAAATGTGAAAAACATTTACTTCGTAGTTGTGATTGAAACAGTCTCAATTTCTTCGGAATGATTTGATATTAGTGTATAAATCAGGAAGATGCTGGTTTTCCTTGCAATCCCAAATTCAGTTCGTTCACATGTTTTGTCAAATCAACATAGAATGCTAACTTCCACAGCCATGCGTTGTTTTGTAATTCAGTAAGAGGGCGATGCTTTTCATTCAAAAAATTTCGATCACTGCTCGAAGTTCAAAAAAGCGCTGAAGGACTTTCCACAACTAAGCCAGCGTACGGCAGTATGATAAGGTAAGTCAGTTTCTCCAATCTCTTCAATAAATTGTCGGTGTCGGTGATTCAGCCCAAAAAGATCTGATAAAATTAACAGTTGATATGACTGGTTTCAGAACGTCAGACATATCCAAACATTTTCCCACAAAGACTGTTGATGAATGATACAATGTAAGACTAATGGTTTTGAACCACCGTCATTTTCTACAGCCTTTGACACAGAGCGACCACTCCTTTATCTTTCCCACTCATGTTTTTGCCTCCATCAGTTGTAATACATTTCAAGTTTTTCCATCGAAGGTTCTTTTGATTAATGGCCATTTCAACTCCTTTAAAAATATCTGTACCAGTAGTTGTGCCATGAATACTATACATATCAAGAAGTTCTTCGTGCACTTCATAGCTTTTATCTACTCCTCAGATATAAATCAACACCTGAGCAGTATCTGAACATCCGTTGACTCATCCAAGGCCAAAAAAACCACTCAAAATGTCCATTTTGTCGAACAGTTGAGAGGATATATTTTCAGCGATGTTTTCTACCCTTCGAGCCACAGTGTTTGCTGACATACTGACAGTTTTTAATAAATTTACCTTTTCAGGGCACATTTCTTCGGCTACTGCAATTATGCATTCTTTGATCATTTCTCCATCGGTGAATGGTTTTCCACGAAAGCTGGCACGAGTTGCAGCCTCTTGTTCAGTTTTGAGTTTTGTAAATGAAGATTGCTGCGATTTCAATCCGCGCTGCATAGCTTCGAATTTTTCTGTCCGCAAACTTCCTGTATATTTTGAGTAATTTTGAAAATGTTTTGTTTCATAATGACGTTTAATGTTATATTCTTTGAGAACGGCTATGCTTTCATTGAAAATCAAACATAGCGCCTTGTTACTGGACTCAATTACGAAATACTGAATGTTCCACTGATCTTTGAATTTGCTGCATTCACTATCAATTTTTCGCTTCTTTTCCATACTACTAATTCACACACAAAAGCAACAATTCAAATCAAAATACTGTTATAAAGATGTCTTAAACTTAAACACCCACAAACACGTTTTAAGGAGGTATGCAATATTTTATTTAACAACAGTGTCATAGGAACTGACTTGTGGTTGCGCCACTAGCCTTCTTATATATTCCAATTCTGCCATCTAGAAGTGAGTGGAAGACACCAGAACTTTCTCGAACCAACGAGATTATTCTGTACGTGCTATTAGCGCCATCTGTTAGCGATAGAAGGTACTACCTATTTCCGCTTGTGTCCACCAGATGTCGTGTCACGTTACTCCTCATGGCTCGTACTCTACGACTAATCTAGAAATTACAGATAATGACAGGAAAATTAATAATATGCAGTGTTGCCGTTTTGCGGACTTTAGTCCATTTGCACCTTTTTTAAACGTTGTTACTTTTTTGGGCTTTTTTTTTTAGTGGACTATTTCACTTCTTTCCACCGGGAACAATGATAAATGGTTTTGGCCCCCGGAATAACTGGAGTAACTATATGGTATCCCAAAGGGTGGAAAGTTTGGGACCCCTATCAGACTAAATGGGAAAAAACCCAAAATTTTAAAAATTGGGGCCCCTGACCCAAAAAAAAAAAACGGGGGCCCCAAACAACAAAAAGGGTAAAAAAAAATTAAAAAGCCAACTTTGCAGTTCATTAAAAAAATATACTATTTAGAAGATAAAACCATTGGGATTTAATTTGTGACGTTGCGCATGACGTCACTCGACGAAAAAATTCTGCTTGTCGGTTGGGAAAGCAGTGTTTTAAACCTTTTTTAACGTTGTGTATTTTGGCATTATATGACGTTTAAAAAAATAAAACATGCGCTTAATCCATCTAACATCTAAACAGAAATCGGAAGCCATATTAAAACTCGCCGTTCTGGGAAATAGTCGCATGACGTCAGGCGTGCAGAGAGAAGGCTTATCTCATGGGGGGTTTATTTTAGAGTAATATCATGATTAAAAAAAATAGAAATGATCGAGTATTTTTAATTAGTCAAAGACATCTTTAATTCATGCCATTTCGAATGATGCAATGCAATACAATGATGCAATAATCACAATTTGCTTAAAAATAGCAAGATTTATTTGTCAACCTTATCAAAGTGGGCATTTTGTTACGAAGTTGACTCTTATTATTATTTTTTACCTCTTGTTGTGGTGTCAGTGCCCGTATATTTCTTTGTATGTCATATCTTGTAAAAAATTTATGATTCTAGTATTAGTCTAGATTAAAATAAAATAAAAATATTGTCAGTTTTATGATTTTGCTTAATCTTAAAAAAATTCTTAGGGCCTAGGTCAAAATATCTGGCTGGACCGCATAGTAGGGACCCCCCCCACCTTTTT
>JAHBCN010020461.1:0-15083 GCA_019359885.1 Listronotus oregonensis
GATCCAAAGGAAATCAAAAAAATTTTTGGCAAACATTTTTGTCCTGGTTTTTTTTCTGATATCATTAAAATACAGATTTAAGCATTTATACTATTTTTTCCACTTTCGTAAATTCCAACATTTTAAAATTTTTTCGAATTCTCCATTTTATAAAAAAATTCACTGCTTCCAAATAAGTCATACTAGAAATCAGTTTCATTTTTTCATAGGGGTTTTTTTATACTAAAGCCTATTTTTTAGAAAATTTTCCTTTTTAACGATAAACAAGCAAATCAAAACTTTTTATATAAAGTTTAGGCATAGGTTTAATAGTATGAATTATTAAATATATATTTTAGTCTTGGATTTTTTATTCGTAATTTAAATTTTAGTTATATAGTAGAAAATTGGTTAAATAATAAAAAAAATGTTAGCAGGATCGAATATATGTTTTTTTTAGGTTTTTGGCAGTTTGCCCAAGATCTATTGAACACAGACCCATTAAACCATATATCATTTGGTTGATATTTGTCAGTTGCATTACTTATTAAAGAAATACATAGGGTGTCCCATTAAAAAACAACAACTTTGTCTCAAATATTTAAATTTTTATAGGTTTTTGCCAATTTGCGCAACACCTGTTACAGACAGACCCATCAAACTATATATCATCGAATTGGTCTTTGTAAGCTCTATCCATTTTTAAAAAAATATACAGGGTGTTCCATTTGAAAAAACCCAACTTTGTGTTATAACTTAAAAATAAAAGTCAATAAAAAATTTATAGGTACGCCACTGAATTCTACGCAAAAATCCCTAAAACTTTTTTATTTATACTTTTTTTCTATCTCTAATACCAAGCGAGTTACAAGTGCCTGGCCAAATTGACAAAATTTGAAAAAAACACTCTGTATCTCCAAAACGAATCAAGTTATCCATGATTTAGTTTCACCATTAAATTTGTTTCAAAAATCGAAATCGAGATTGCACAATCAGATTTGTTCTATCTCTTTTAGTTTTCGCTGTACCCTGTAAGGTCAACGAAAAGGCGCCACCCTGTACATATGGGTGTGGGCTTCTGATGACATTGGAAGAAAGAAAGTGGTGGGTCTCTAATTTGTTTCGTACCTTCTTTTTATTTTGTTTTTTTTATATTTGATAAAATATCTATGTATAAACAGTATTATTTAATAATATCAACTTAAATTTTTTGTAGTCAATTTAATTTTTCTTTAAATTAAATTTTTATTTAACTACTCTATTTTAGTTTTAAATCTCTCGATAGTGATTCATCTGGTTTTAATTTAAGGAAAAGCAGCATCGTTCGCACAACATCCTAACTCGAAACAAAACTCTTCTTGCTGTAAAACAAAGTTCAGCTTTAATTTAGCGAAAACAATTGGAGATGTTAGAGATCGATCTACTCGCAGCTAATGGCACAATTACTTATTTTTGTTGCATCTTGGTTGCATTTAAGTATCGATTGTGTAACGGTGCGAAAATAAATTATTCCGGAGGAGTTTTATCGACTCTTAAGTTTTAAATTGAACCTTGCAGTATTTCATTTTAACATATTGTTTTCAGAAAGGCTACATGTCACTGGTTTTGGTAACTGGATCTGCTACGTTCTCAAATGAGGATCAAATTGGAATTTTGTTGACGTGTGTAAAAATCTTTTCTTCTAATTTGATAATAGTCCATTTAAGACGCTGGTCCTGGGTGCCCACTTTTGCTGCCTACTTACTAACTTCAGAGTACGTTCTTTGGATCGCTGATTCCGAATTTCGCTCGAAAATTCTGGCATCACTCCTAAAAATGCAAAAAACACCCTCTTGGAAGTTGTTTTTTTGAAAAACTTATGAAAATGTTCTTTAACCAAATAGAAAATACTCTCAGTGTATGTTGTTTGGATCGCTAAGTTCGAATTTGGGGGTCTCAAAACCTTTGAATCCCAGCGTGTTTTCTAAAAGGGCCAAAAACGCCCATTTTAGGGTTTTCTTAAAAAATAATTTTATGAAAAATACAAAGATGGTGCTTAATATTAATAAGAATTTGTATTTTCCATAAAATTTTAATTTATTTAAGCCTAAATTAAATTTTTGGGTAATTTATTGGGGATAAAACACCCCTTAATGATTTCTAAAATACAGTAAAATTTTTTGGTATAAGAAAAAAATACAAAAGAAATTATTTTTAACCTTTAATTCGAATTGATATTTTCCAAGCCCCAAAAGGGCAAGAGTAGTTATAATCTCTTAGGAGAAAGGAATATTATTTAATTACAAGATGCGAAAGTTTACTTTTTGGTGTGAGGTGGTTTTTAAATGGCCGAGGCGAAGCCGAGGCTATTTAAAACCTCCGAACCTGAAAGGCCTTTCGCATCGTGTAATGTATTATATTTTTCTGTACTGTTCTATGTATCGCATAATTTAATAATCATTAACATCATGTTTTAATAAAATATCAGAGATTTTGAAATTTTACCTGTTAAAATTAATTCATAGCAACACATTTATTGTTGACATTGTCTGTCATCAGCACTTGTCAGATTTTGAATTAATGTTAATTTAGTATAAATCTATTCCATTTTAAAATGTTAAATGAAATGAAAATGGCATCCAAAAGGCAGCTGATTGCGTGTGCCTCACTTCGCCAGACAAATCTAAAGAGAGGTACCATCAAACATATAAATCGTTTTCTGAATGGCTTGCTACAAAAAATGGGGGCGGATTGAGAAATGTGATGTTGGCGTATTTTCAAGAAAATCCGAGTCTTTATCACCACAACCCTCTGGTCTGTATATTCCATGCTCAAGTTAACAATTTCCGAAACAAAATAAGATATTTCGGAATTCAAGAAACTAGTGCTTTATTAAAGGAAAACGATGGTTTATGAGGAAAAAAGTCAAAAATTTTTAAAAAGAAGAAACATAAAGTTTTTACTTAACGCGCCTGATCAGTTACTTAGCAATGAAAGCAATAGCCATTATGGGAGTGGCTGGGGCATGCCGACAGACGAAATATAAGAGATGAAAGCTAAGGATGTGAAATAGAAATGACTGGCTATAGTAAAAATAGTGGAGTCTAAAAATAAAGTTAAAAGAAACTTTGTAGTAACCAACGATGAAGGCTCAGTTCCTTATGTCAGATTTCTACAGGAATATATTAAGCTGAGACCAAGGAATGCTCTAGATAGAGTTTATTGTATCGTTATGAAAGAGGAAATGTGTTAATTAAAGCCACTATTTCAAATGTACCTAAAGAAATTGCGAAGTTTTTGAAGCTTGAAGACATCAGTAGATAACTGGCATTCTTTTAGAAGAACGTCAACTACGTTCCTGCCATGCTTCGGATGTCGATATTTTGGACTTAAAGCATGGAGGTTGAAGTCTTCTTCTGTTCGGAGGGATATATTGCTGAATCCTATAGTAATAAGTGGAAATTTCAAAGAAGATTTTACACGAAATTCCTACCAATATTTCCTCTAATGAAGTAACGGTGAAAAATATGAATATTAACGTAGTTAAAGGTGATAACGATACCCCAACAACAAATTTAAAAACTGTTAATTCAAGCATTATTCCTCCAATTTCTTTTGCTAATTGCTCAAATTGCACAATTACTTTTAATGTTAATACCTAACCTAGTTTTTTAAAATAGTTTGTCATAAATTAGTTACTTTTTATAAATAAATCCTAATATTTCCCACAAGCATATTTTCTTTTTTTTACTCTTACTTTTTTGTCCAGGCGCTGAAAATATTACTTTCGTAGCTACCAACTCTTAGCAACCAGGTAACACGAAGGTTCTCTTTCGTTATCATTCGCGTTGCTAGGACCACAAAGTTTTCTTATTTATACAGTAGTAGAAAAATATTTTTTTTGGTCGTGAAATGGCTATTTATCTAAAATTTTGAGCAAAAAGCACAACATTTTGTTGTTTGCATTTTTTTGTTGTACGATATTTAAGGGATGATTGGGGGTTGTTTCATTCCCAATAAATTACCCTAAAATTTAATTTAGGCTTAAATTAATATAATGTCATAAAAATACAAATTTTTATCAATATTAAATAATTTCAATTAATTTTTACTTTTAAAAAATCTCTAAAAAGGGTGTTTTTTGCCCCTTTAAAGGTGTTTCAGCGATTTAAAAAACGTATAATGCAGATAGTCTCCACTTGCAGTGAAATTAGACACCCAAAATCCGTGTTTTGAGAGGACTAAATGGTTTTCAAGATACTGTAAGTCGCCCATAAAGTCTAAAGCTTCTTTTTCCAGGATAATTCGCCAAAAAAAAACCAAAAAAACGGTCTTTGAGACAGCATTTCTCGTCCTTTCTGGTTACACCATGCTTTTTCGTATCGCTGTTTACTTTTTATTGGCAACAAACTCTCCCCAATCCTGTCTGCCTCTACTTTTAATTCGATTGGGGTACAATCCATCGCCTCATCTCCACTTTACAAAATCATTTTTTTTTAAAGAAATCTAGTATTTTCCAAAAATATCAAGCAAAAACTACGTTGTTAATTTTGCCTTTTCGTCTTTTTATTGTCCTTGTATGTATGTATTGTCAGACCGTCAAAATTGATGACACTGACAAAGAAAAAAGTGAGCGCTGATTTTTTTAAAAACCATTTTTACACTATCAAGGGTCTCTGACGATATGTAGGATTTCGTACAATAAAATCTTTTTCTACTACTGTATAAATAAGAAAACTTTGTGGTCCTAGCAACGCGAATGATAACGAAAGAGAACCTTCGTGTTACCTGGTTGCTAAGCGTAATATTTTCAGCGCCTGGACAAAAAAGTAAGAGTAAAAAGAGGAAAATATGCTTGTGGGAAATATTAGGATTTATTTATAAAAAGTAACTAATTTATGACAAAATATTTTAAAATACTAGTTAGGTATTAACAATAAAAGTAATTGTGCAATTTGAGCAATTAGCAAAAGAAATTGGAGGAATAATACTTGAATTAACAGTTTTTAAATTTGTTGTTGGGGTATCGTTATCACCTTTAACTACGTTTATATTCATATTTTTCACTGTTACTTCATTAGAGGAAATATTGGTAGGAATTTCGTGTAAAATCTTCTTTGAAATTTCCACCTTATTACTATAGGATTAAGCAATATATACCTCCGCAACAGAAGAAGACTTCCAACCTCCATGCCTTTTTAAGTCCAAAATATCGACATCCGAAGCATTGGCAAGGAACGTAGTTGACGTTCTTCTAAAAGAATGGCCAGTGTATCTACTGATGTCTTCAAGCTTCAAAAACTTCGCAATTTCTTTAGGTACATTTGAAATAGTGTGCTTTCCAATTACTTGATTAACACATTTACCTCTTTCATAACGATACAATAAACGCTCATCTAGAGCATTCCATGGTCTCAGCTTAATATATTCCTGTAGAAATCTGACATAAGGAACTGAGCCTTCATCGTTGGTTACTACAAAGTTTCTTTTAACTTTATTTTTAGACTCCACTATTTTTACTATAGCCACGTCATTTCTTATTTCTACATCACTTAGCTTCATTCTGTATATTTCGTCTGTCCGGCATGCCCCAGCCACTCCCATAATGGCTATTACTTTCATTGCTAAGTAACTTTGATCAGGCGCGTTAAGTAAAAACTTTATGATTTCTTCTTTTTTAAAAATTTTTGACTTTTTTGCCTCATAACCATCGTTTTTTCTTTTAATAAAAGCAACTAGTTTCTTGAACTCCGAAATATCTTGATTTTTGTTTACGGAAATTGTTAACTTGAGCATGGAATATACAGACCAGAGGGTTGGTGGTGATAAAGACTCGGATTTTCTTGAAAATACGCCAACATCACATTCTCGTCAATCCGCCCCACATTTTTTGTAGCAAGCCATTCAGAAAACGATTTATATGTTTGATGGTACCTCTCTTTAGATTTGTCTGGCAGAAGTGAGGCACACGCAAGGTCAGCTGCCTTTTGGATGCCATTTTCATATTCATTTAACATTTTAAAATGGGAATGGATTTATACTAAATTAACAATAATTCAAAATCTGCCAAGTGCTGATGAGACAATGTAAACAATAAATGTGTTGCTATGGATTAATTTTTAACAGGTAAAATTTCAAAATCTCTGATATTTCTATTAAAACATGATGTTAATGATTATTAAATCATGCGATACATAGAACAGTAGCAGAAAAAATATAATACATTACACGATGCGAAAGGCCTTTCAAGTGTTCCTCATCTCACCTCACACCAAAAAGTAAACTTTCGCATCTTGTAATGTAAATAACTATTGAGTTTTTGGCTCAGAAATTAAGAGTTAAAAACAAAACTGTATACAAACCTTAACGAAAAACTTAATTGCTGTCTCCAGGTCAAGTTTTTATAACTAAAAATAAACTATATACCCTCTTGACTACAGTTTCTGTTTGACCTCCGACCAGTGAAGTGCTCGCGATAAGAAAAGGGCTGCTGTGCTTCAAATCGGGCGGCAGTTTAAGGAACTGTATCACTCTTGAGGATCAAGGAGAACTCACGTCAAACGATGGAGTCCTTCTTCTGGGGCTGAGCGCTGTAAAGAAGATTCCTATACCTGTCCCTTTCTTTTGGGGGCCCACGAGGGATTTCCCTAATGGCGTAAGATGGTTGCGCGCTTAGCAGGAATTGACAGTACTGACAGAAAGCGGTTATACGTAATACCAGTAGCAGACTTTGGTCGGATAAATGTTGGTCTAAACGCAGGGGATTTTACTGGCTCAATTGACCCAGGTTAGGGGATCTAAGCCCAAATAACCAACAACAACACTCTTGACTAGCAATGAAGCATTTTCCGTCTCGGATTGTAATATACTGTGTCTAGTACCGTGGTTTGTAGTTTAATTCTTTGTGCAAAAATAAACTGGGACTATGGTGTTCGAATTATTTGTAATGTATTTTTCCGTATACAATTAGATTCTTGTTGCGAAGATGAAAAATATGTATTATTACTGTCAAAATGAAAAACATTGAAATTTATAGACTAGCTAAAAAAAACGTCGAGTGGCATGTATGATGTATCGACTTATATTTTTAGAATCCAATATCTTAGTAATAAATTGTGGTTTGCACTGTTTCTTTACTTTTATTTTTCATGTAGGGATCTCTTGCTTTTAATATATTTAGGTATTTAATTAATTATTATTGTAAACTCTGCATACTAAATGCACAAGCGTTTCTCAGTTTATTATAATTTGTTTCTTAAATAAATGATAAGTCTCTAATTGCATTATACCGGTAACTTCAACTGCTGTGCGTGTTTTGGGAAAATATGTTGTTGTTTCGAAAATTCGCGTCTAATTTGTAAGAACAAAGTTAGAGTTTCTGTATCTCAAAGTTTAACAATTTAAGTAGTTTGACTTTGCTTATAATTGTTTTCTGCATAAACAAAGTATAAGAACAGGTACACACGTGTCGTAGTTTTTTTGAATAAACAATATCAAATTTTAGGAATTTAAAAGGACTTTAAATGAATCTATGAGCTATTAAAGAAATTAATTAAAAAAAAAATAATAAAAACAAATATGTACCGGGTGTCCAAATAAAAAAGGACGCCGTCTCTATCTCAGATAATGTTTATCGCACAGCGTTGGGGAAAAATATTTTAAGTAAAAGTGGTCTAGAGAAATAGCTGAAAATTAATTTCAAGTTTTTAAAATAACCGCTAGGGGGCGTAACTGCAATCTTGAATCTAAAAAATAATGTTTCTGTGAATTTTGCTATATTAATCTAACAAAAAAGTACCTGATCTGGGTAGCTACCAGGTTCTTGTTACAGGAACCAGATGTTTTTTCTATGGCCGTTTCTCCGGCCTTTCCCTATGAAAACTGTTCTATCCGTTTTCTGTTTAAAGCCAGGCAACCCTTTTTCCCACTAAAGGGGTTCTGTCCGCCTTCTGTTTGGATTCAGGAATCCCTTCCTAAGCACCTGTTTATGTTGTTGCCCTTCCCCGTAAAACACTTACTTACAAACAGCTTTATTAGTTACGTACATATTTACAATACCTCCTAAGACTACGTGTGTACATACAATATATTTACAATACATAAACATAGGTATATACAATATTTATATGGTAACATTCTCGAGTGCCTTCACAGGCTTTGAGAATGGGCGACAACCGGGTAAGGGTTGGGGCTGGTGGGAACCCTAGGTAGCGGGGAAGTATTGGTTTCGGGATGGATAGCATTTTCCGATCAATGATCTCACAAACGTTATTAGCCATTGGTTCTGCTGGAAGCTGGGAGGAATTTTATTAATTAAGTTTTATTTACATGCTGTATTTGAAAAGCATTGCTGGGAAAAGTAGCCAAAAACCCAGCTGGTTTTATATCAGGTACTATGTAGCATTGTTTCAGGTACAACGTAGCAATAAACCAAGCCGGTCTGTATTGTTGTCGGTACTTCACATTTATTCACATTTGTTCAGTATTTGATTCATTATTCGCACTCTCATTCATACTATGTACTCTTTTCATTCATTCCCATTCATTCATTAAGTCTGGTCAGTAGTCCTGTTCATAAGTTTATGTTTGCAGTTACCTCGCTGTTTCGTGTTAGGATTTAGGGTTGAAAAATTAGGAATTGATAGGATTGTCAATCGTCTTGGTAGTAGAGGGGTAGTTTGTGGTATAGTGGCTTATGTATGATGTCATCGTAATGTCTGAGCCGCATCAAGTCTTGCGTTAAAACAGACTTTTGCGGCTGTGTGTTGTAAAATTTGTTTGCCAAGGAATAGATGTACTCATCTATTCTTGGCGTGTTCGTTAAGTCATGTAGTTCTTGTGTAACGTCCTGAGGACGTTACGCAACGTAGTGCCTTATTTTGGTATCGTTCTTCTCCTCATTATACTAATCTTCCACTTCTCGTACCATGGTCGTAGATAGTGAAGATGCGTCTGTATTTGTTGTCTTGAGGCATTTGCCGCAAACGAATGTGCATAAAGAAGAGCATCGTCTGCAAATAGTGCGATTTTAGTATTTGGGAATTTGGGAAAATCGGCAGTATATAAGTTGTATAATTTGGGTGATAGCACTGTTCCTTGTGGTACACCTGCGTGTGTCCGGTACGTCTGTGAGTATAGGTCGTCAACTCTCACCCTAAAACTCCTGTTTTGCAGGTAAGAGTGGAACAGTGTTATCACGTACATTGGTAGTCTATGTATGGTTATGAGTTTGTATAATAAGCCATTGTGCCATACAGTATTAAACGCTCTTTTAATATCGAGCGCGAGCAGCACAGTGTTTTGCTTAAGACTAATTTTATTTAGCGCTTCTTGCATCACTCGAAAGACCAGTAAGGTTGTCCTTAGGTCGTCGCGAAGGCCAAACTGCTCATTGGGATAGTTCTTGTCAAAGTGTCCCCGGTATTTGAGCAGTATGGCTCTCTCGGCGCCCTTTGCAAGACCACTTGTTAATGCAATAGGTCAGTAAGATCCCGGTTTTTTGGGGTTTTTTCTTGGTTTTAAAATAGGGATAACGGTAGCTATTTTCCAAGGTTGTGGGAAGTGTTGCAAGATCATCATTGCATTGATTATATGTGTTTACTGCACAATGGCTTTTTTGGGCATGTTTTTAATCATGTTGTTGGTTATTTCGTCCGGTCTGGGAGCCTTATTACTCGGGAGACCCTTTATTATATTAAAAAGTTCCCCGGGTTTAATAAGGATTTTGGATAGGATGGGGGGAGGGATGGGGTATTTCTGGTGAATAACTTTGTTCACCAGATTTGTGATTGTCTGATGGTCTACTGTGGAGTTTGGTGTAGTGTTGCATATATTGGCGAGATGTTCGGCCAATATATTCGCTTTCTGTTCGTCAGTCTGTGGTTCCTCACTATCTATGTTCGGGATTTTGTTAAATTTGTTCCTAAGTCGTCTGGTCAGTCGCCACAGAGAATTATCTTGTGTTGATAATTTCTCTAGTACTTCTGACCAGACCTTGTTCTTATGTTCATTAATTTGTTGTCTTATTGTGTATTGTAGTTCTTGTATTCTCCTTGCGTCTTGTCTACGTCTATGTCTTTGCCACCTTTTTCTTAGGTTATTTTTAAACCTAATCAAGGTGACAATTTCGTCGGGTAGTTTGTCTTCCGGTAAATATGTCTTACGTTTTGTGGCTACCCTGTTACGAGCTGCCTGTAAGTTGTTAGTTAACAGCGCAACCTCATGTTCCAGGTTTTCTGGTGTGGTTATGTTGTTGTTTATTACTGTTGCGTCGTTTATTATTTGTCTATAAAGTCTCCAGTCCGTGTTTTTGAAACACCATGTTTCGCGTCCGTTTTCAACTACCAGCTGTCCCCTCCAATTTAATAGTAGGGGCAGGTGATCGGAGGAAAGTTCGTCGAGTATTTCTAAATCAGGAAGGTCAAGTATGTTTTTGTTTAGTCCTATGTCAATGTACGTGGGGCTCGTGTTATTTGTCGGATAATGCGTAGGTTTGTTGGTCATAAGTATTTGTATGTTGTTGTCAACAGCATAATCGTGAACAAGAGAACCGTTTCTGTTGTTTCGCCGATTATGCCATTGCGTATGTCTAGCGTTCAGGTCACCCAAAAGTAGGACTCTTGGGCCCTGACTAAGTATGTTTGTCAAGTCTATGTCCTGAAATCTGAGATTTGGTTTTGCGTAACAACCTGAGATTATAATCCCGTTCTTAAGCTTGATAGAAACTTGCTCTATAAGCGTTTGAACGGGATTTTGTTGTGCGTGTGTATCTCGGAGGCACCGTTGGAGACACCTGTTTACACAGGATGTCATTCACTCATCAGCATGGTATGCTAACACCTTGAGTTAAGCCTTGTGTTTATTTTAGCTTCGGATTCACTTTCACACTTTCCTCGAACCCACGAGAAGAGACGAGAGGATGACGTCTCTTGTTTCAGTTACAATAGAAATACTAAATTATTCTAAAGCTGTCCTATTTTTAACTATTTAATTACTGCAAATTAAAATATTCTCAATGCTAAATTACTTGAAATAAGAATAAATTTATTTGCACCATCGCGCTTAAGAAATCTGTTTTGTTTTACAAGTCGGGGTTAAGCGTTAATTTAGTGGAAACAGCTGGAAATGTTTACGATTGATCTTCGCGCTACTAATGGCCCCATTATTTATTTCTCTTGCATCTTGGTTAAATTTAGTATTAATTCTGTAGCAGCGGGAAAGTAAACTATTTCTGAAGAGTTTTATAGTACGTTAGCCTGACGCTATGACCCAGATTTAAAAATAATAAATTTTAAATAATACTTTCTTTTAAATATAAAAAAATACACAGGGTGTTTTAAAAAACATGGGGCTGCGCCTAATGGAAAGAAAACTTGGCTAAAAATAAAACAAAAATGTTCTGTAAACATGACTTCAAAACGGCCCTATCATTAAGATATAGAGAATAATAGAAAAAATAAAAAAAGGATTTTGCTTTATTGTCAAAACTGGTTTTTTAATGTAAATGAAGCATGGTACAATTAGAACATTGATCGAAATTACCTTTAATGATAAACTGTGTTTCATTAATCTTTTTTGTTTTTATCTTGTCATTACTTCTTTGGTATTATTATTATTTTTAATTTGGTACATAGTACTTATTCTCTGCTTTGTTCTATATAAACAAGGTACTCGTGGATTACCTCGCTAAATTCAACGGGTTTCAAGTTTTTTTTTAATTGTAAACTTTTGTGGCACGAAAAGACTGATATTTAGCAAGACAAAAGTAAATTTTCCAAAAAAAAATTACAGTCTATCTTGCTTTATTTATAATTTGAACATTTTTTGTAAAGGCTAGAACTGTTTTTAATGTTAAATATTAGCCTTTTCGTACCACGTATGATTAGAATTAAGATATCTCGAAAACCGTTAAGTTTATCAAGTTAATTTAAAGGACCCTTCTTGAGCTGTTGATTAAGTACTTTTAAAAGAAACTACTTAATAAAAAAACCGCGAAGCGCTACCAATTAAACCGGTGCATTTTAAAGATAGGGGTAAATTTGTCCACTTTTCAAAACTCTAAATAAAGTGAAAAAATATATTTTTATATTTAAATAATACCATTATCTGTCAAAATTGACATTTTGTTCAATTTTGTTTTTGTTTTAAATAAATATGTAAATAACACTCTCTTTTCTTACAGCCTGTTTAAAATAATGTAAAGTTCAATTAAAAGTTTTTTCTCCAAGCGTCAAAAAATGTTGACATTTTTGTACTATTTTCAGGTGCAAAAGCTATCAATTTTCATACCGTACAAAATGTGCTTGTTGCTTAGCAACACTTTTAATCTTAGGATTAAAAGTGCTACTTTTAATTCTGGGATATATATATATATATATATATATATATATATATATATATATATATATATATATATATATATATATATATATATATATATATATAAGGGTGCCACAGATTGAGTGCATGATGGGGTCTCGGAAACCGTAAGAGATACAAAGTCGGTTAAATTTGGCAAAGTTGCCATTTAGGTGCCTAACAACATGACGTTTAGAAAATTGTAAATTTCCTATTACTTCCGGAGTATTCGAAAAAACTGAAATTTGGCGATTTTTTATTTTTTTTTCTGTCGTTATTTAAAGATTGGGAAAACAAAAAGACATTTTCGGGCCACTTTTTAAGCTCTACAAAACAGCTTTGAGAGATATTTCGTACGACGTTTCGTTTTCGTTAAACCATCATCAACTTAATTTTTTTAAATACGACACTCAATTATTTATTGCATTTTTTTGAAGCAGTTATAATCCCAATTACAATGATGTATAACACTTAATATTTTTCTGTTAAATAAACATATTTTCCATAAGAGACAATGAGTTGGACAAGGAACGGTCATTTCATATAGGGCGTTCCATATTTGTTTATAAATATTAATGTTATACATATTGTAATTGGGTAATAAGGATTCAAAAAAATAAAAACCAGGTCCGTATTTAAAAAATAAAATTGATGATGGTTTAACGAAAACGAAACGTCGTTCGGAAAATCTCTCAACGTTGTTTTGCAGAGCTTAAAAAGTGGCCATAAAAAGTGTCTTTTGTTTTTCCATATCTCTTTAAATAACGCCAGAAAAAATAAAGCGAAATCGGCAAATTTCGGTTTTTCTCAGATATCTCCGGAAGTACTAGAATTTTGCAACTTTCTAAAGTGGACATGGTTAGTTACGCATATACACAACTTTGCCACAATTTAACCGACTTCGTATCTTTTACGGTTTCCAGATCCCCATGCATGCACTCGAATCTTGTCACTTATATATATATATATATATATATATATATATATATATATATATATATATATATATATATATATATATAAAATATATATATATATATGTATATATATATATATATATATATATATATATATATATATATATATATATATATATATATATATATATATATATATATATATATATATATATATATATATAATAATAAAATATATATATATATATATATATATATATATATATATATATATATATATATATATATATATATATATATATATATATATATAAATATAAAATTGATGATGGTTTAACGAAAACGAAACGTCGTTCGAAAATCTCTCAAAGTTGTTTTGCAGAGCTTAAAAGTGGCCATAAAAAGTGTCTTTTGTTTTTCCATATCTCTTTAAATAACGCCAAAAAAATAAAAGCGAAATCGGCAAATTTCGGTTTTCTCAGATATCTCCGGAAGTACTTAGAATTTTGCAACTTTCTAAAGTGGACATGGTTAGTTACCATATACACAACTTTGCCACAATTTAACTGACTTGTATTTTTTATATATATATATATATATATATATATATATATATATATATATATATATATATATATATATATATATATATATATATATATATATATATATATATATATATATATATATATATATATATATATATATATATATATATATATATATATATATATATATATATATATATATATATATATATATATATATATATATATATATATTCGGATAAAATGATTATTTTTATTCGCAATTTTTGTTTGTTGTAAATTGCTTAAAAAAAAGATTCACTTTTAATCCTTATAATATAATATACCATTCTATTGATTATGCCATTCCTAATAAATTGTTTTTTTTTGTTGCAGGTAAGGATAAAGGATAAAGAAAAATTTAGAAAAAAGGCGGTAAGAAAGTAAAATTTATCTAAAATACGTAATACAATAAGAACCACGTACTTTTTATTTTTTTTTAATCGCCATAATTCCTTTTTAGTTCCTAAATGAAATTTTCTTCTTATAATATTGAATCTTAAAATCTAGTTTTTATGTCAAAAGTAGAAGTAATTACAAAAAAGAAAAAATATTCTTATTTCTATGTTCTTAGCGAGATTCTAGTGACTTTTAACTACGACAAAATTAATTATTTGAGGTTATGGCGCAAGCCGTTATATTTATAATTTTTTAAATATATTACCTTATCACTAGTTTTTTTTACACGTCTGATGAATGAACATGAAAGAATAGCGCGTCCAACCACAGCCTTGCGCGCAGTAACTCGTGCCGATCGAACGTGGAGCATATGCTATCGCCGGAAGTGAGGGATAGCGAGCTCGGTGCGTAGAGACCAGGAAAAATTCTGTACGGTCCCAGATAAAAAAGACCAGATACGAAACATTGCGTGGCGGCACGGTCAGCGTCCCCCACTATAATGGTCCGCTCAACGGCGGATCATTTAGTACGGGAGCCGTTTCTCGCGTGCGTTGAACTGTTTAGTTTACTAGTTACTGTGAAACGAGGCTAGTGCGGGCGTAAAAGTCAGTTTTAATATATTTATTATTTTCGACTTTTATAACCTGACAGGTTATAAGTGCATATGTAGATGCTGTACATCTAATAATAAAGAAATAACTTTTTTCGCTTCCAAGTGACTCTATAAGGTAAATTGATTTATTTATTCAGATTCAAAAATCACAATAGACATTTTTTAGACGTGAAGCTTGGCTTCATGCTGCTATAATAATCACACTTTCAAATTATAATGCGCTTAAAATTGTCAGAACTTAAAAAAAAAATA
>JAHBCN010020462.1:0-15029 GCA_019359885.1 Listronotus oregonensis
TCCACTTTCCGCACGCATTTATGCGCAAGTTGCACTTTTCCGCACGGCGTGCGGAAAAGTAAACTTTCTGCACGCCGTGCGGAAAAGTAAACTATTCTAAAATCTTACAGGTAAGCAAGATTTATATGTATTTTAGTAATTGTAGGCTATTTCATGCAATATACGAAGCCATTGCAAGTTTTAGTTTATTCTTTTTTTGTTTGTTACTTCGTAATTTTCAATATTTCAACTAAAACACAAAAAAACATTTTTTAATTACCCTGTATAATAAAATAAATGATTATGACAAGTCAAGCAACAATATGTAATCTTGGTGATTTTAACACATGTCATATTTTTCTTCGTTTCCATATGAACAAGCAATTGCACAAATGAATTTCAATACAAACAAGCATTTTTAATGAAAAGGCGTCATAGTATCTTTTTTAATTAAATAAAAATCCGACAAAAATAATTATTTAAAATGAGTAGTTCCGATGAGGAGCTACCAGATTCTATCCTGGATGCAGCAAATACCGTAAGTTTGAATTTATTACCAGCAAAATCTCGTGAAAAATATGAGAATCAATATAGTCATTTCGAAAACTGGTGCTCCAGCAAGGGACAAAAAGTATTAAAGAAAAGTGTTCTTGGCCTATTTTGCGGATTTGCAAAAAACATATAAACCTAATACTTTATGTGTTAAAATGTGTCCTCAAAGTGAAAAGGAACCTTGATTTAAGTTCATATTTCAAGCTAACATCACTACTTAAACACCAAAACGTGGGATACCGGCCAAAAAATCAAAAACTTTTAGCAAGGAAGAAGTTTCAAGATTCATGAAAGAAGCACCTGATAATATTTAGCTTCTAATAAAAGTTGCTACAATTTTGGATTAGCCGGTGCTTGTAGGAGAGATGAACTTACAAAAATAATGATTGATGACATACAGGATAATGAAAATTTGATAGTGGTGAAAATTCCTGACAGTAAAAATAACACTTCCAGAATCTTTGTAGTGTCCGATGAAACAAATAACAGACTTTATCTGCAATTGTACCGTAAATATGCAAATTTGCGAAAACCACATACCCCACACAGACGTTTTTGTCCAGTATAAACAAGGAGCATGCAGTACGCAATGTGTGGGAATAAATTCAATAGGTAAAATGCCTTCAGAAATTGCTGCATACCTAAAATTAAAAATCCAGAAGAGTACACTGGACATAGTTTTCGTCGATCCTCTGCGACTATGTTAGCGGATTCGGAGAAGGAATTACCAATGTCAAGCGACTTGGGGCTGGAAATCAACGGCTGTAGCTGAGAGCTACATTGATGAATCCACAAATCAGAAAAAGGATATGTCGAATAAAATATTGACCATGAACAACTCCCTCCTGAGCTAAATCAACCTTCATCAAGCCGTACAATAAGCGCTTCCATAAGCCACCCGCTAAATGAAATTACAGGTTCTGCAATTAATTTACAAATGCTAATAACTGTTCTTTTGTTGTAAATGTTATCAACAAATAATTCCCATTTATAAATATGTTGTAGTAGTTCTTTCAGATTAAACATAATTTAAAAAATAATCATTGCTTTAATATTGGTATTATCTGACGCTCGTAGGAAAAATTTTGTTCCTAATCGCTTGCGCAAAGTGACTTTTCCGATTGACTGCTTGCCCGAACTCCGCTTCGGGTCGTTCGAGCAACGGCAGTGCGTGCGAAAAGTATCACTTTGCGCACTTGTTAGGAAAAATAACTATTTTAGACACTGACAACGGGCACCTGTTTCTTTATTAGGTTTTTTAACAGGAATTTATATTCAGTAGAAGGTGGCATAGGCCTATTTTACGAAAGGGAACAAGAATTGCTCAAGATTTAATGGCCGTTACTGTACATTGTACCTGGCCATGATTATTTTTACGCTCTTTTACTAACTAATCATCGACATATTTGTGATTGATAAATATTTTAATATTATTTTTTATTTGATAGTTATTTAGTATTTATGTCATTACACATAAATTAATATCGGAATTTGAACTGTAAAATATAATATAAATGCACGTGGATGCAAAAAACTAATAATTTATTAACGGGATGCATCAAAACGAATTTTATTTGATACAATATAACTTGTGTTTTAGTGCCGTTCCTCGTTTCTGTGACATTGTAAAATAAACTAAGGATAAACAGTGATCTCCTGCTGCTCAATTAAACTACTTCAGAAAACGTTTATTTTTACCGAGCCCGATCGTAAAATTTGTTAGGTTTGGACATTATATCCAAGTTTTATAATGTTATAATAGGAATTTTTAATATTCTTCATATGAGACACTGAACCCTCCAAGCCTCTAGAGGAGTGAGTTTTCATTTAATTGGGTCCTCTGGTTTAATAGGTTCAAAAAATCAATTTTTATTTTTGTCGCCGATTTTTTAGATTTTCGTGGAGGAGTAAGGGGCCATTTTTTCGGGGCAGGTGTCTTCAGAGCGCTATAACTTTAGTTCTAATGAACATTTTTAACTTAAAATGCATATATATATATATATATATATATATATATATATATATATATATATATATATAAAATATATATATATATATATATATATATATATATATATATATATATATATATATATATATTTTTTTTATATATATATATATATATATATATAGGGTCCTGCAGCTCACATCCCGTCTTCTGTAACTCATTTATTATTCACTGTAAAATTTTCATATTTTGCAGACGTTACCATTAACACACAGTGCATTTCAGGAAAATAATTTTGGTTATACAGGGTGTCACAAAAAAGTGTGACGTCACTATGGTGCATTTTTTAAATGGAATGTCTGTATTTTTTTTTTATATTTGGATACCCTTTTGGTCATTTATATTCCTCTAAAATTTTGTCATCATCGGTTTAGTAATTTCAGAGAAAAAAAATAAAATATAAAAAAAACTGTTTTGCACCATTGAATTTAAAAATGAATAAAAATACCAATAATGCCCCCCCATTAAAAAAACACTTAGGTAAGGGAAAATGTACAGGGTGCCCCAATTTAGTGTCAAACTCTTCAAATTTAAAAGCACTTTATTTTTTTTATTTTAAATATGAGCCCCTGTATATTTTTAGGTCGTTAGATGCAGAATTAAAAACATTTTTCTAATTTAAAGGTAACGTCAAAAATATGAAATTTTACAGTGAAAATAAATGAGCTACAGAAGACGGAGTACTAGACCCTGTATATATATATATATATATATATATATATATATATATATATATATATTATATATATATATATATATATATATATTTTAATATATATATATATATATATATATATATATATATATATATATATATATAAAATATATATATATATATATATATATATATATATATATATATATAATATATATATATATATATATATATATATATATATAATAAAAAAAGTCCAGTTTGGTTAACAAGGGACAAATGGACCAAAATTGAAGATACGAAAAAGTCATTCTTGATAAAAAATTCTGCTTGTCAAAAAAATATGAACTACAATAAGAAAATAGATTTTTATCATGCGTCTCAAAAATGCAAAAACATAAAATCGAACAAGAGCAAACAGTCATTTTTTGGCCTTTTAACGTGAAATAATAAATAAAAAACTTGCTCCAAATTTACTTCTTTATCTGATTTCGAACTTACTAAAGAAAATTTAAATTTAGGAAAAAAAAAAAAAATCAAAATTTTTGCAAGTACGCATTTTACTACTTTTACTTGAATAATACCTTTACTTACTAAACAATAATAAAAATAAATATACAATGGAAATAATGTAAAATGTAAAAAAACTTTTAACACTTTTAAAAAGTGACATTTTCAATATTAGAAAAAAAAATTCTTTGCAACTTTTACTAAGCTATTTTAAAATTTTATTACTTAGCCACACAGATAATGTCAAGAACTTTTATTTAGTGTAGCACTCAGACTACTCAATTAAACAAAAATCAGTAACCTAGAAAGACGCAAACTAACATTTAACCGGAAGTACCCGATATCTACAGACTTTGATGATCGAACGTCGAGAAAAGTTTCATATAAAATGACCATTTTGTTTTAAGTTATAATCCTACTTAGTTAATAACGAAATTCAAGTATTTTATGTTGTGACGTTTCAACTAATTTATAAAATATTTACGATTTAATGACGTAATGAATTTGAGGCAGAATGGGCGTAATTTTATAGAAGAATTTTGTCGTAAAAGTTTTTGTTTTTAAAATGCGCCGGTCTTTAGAAAGTTTATGTACGTTGTAAATAAATTCATGTGTAGTTAGTAGCGCATGTTGCTGGGAAGATATTATATGATGGTAGTCGTTGTTTTATTTTTCTTAAATGTTAAATTAATGCTTAAACATATGACATCGCACTAATGTTGGGTTAGGTACCCTAAGATTAAGTACTGGTACCATCGGCAACACCTCTATTTCTCTGTTCCATGATTAAACCCTGTAATTGTTTTTGCCATGATAGTACCCTCCACTCTAATATTCAGTGATTTAAAAGCCAATCTCTAAGATAGTCCAAAAAACAAAAGCTGAAAAAAGTGCAAAACCTGAAGCTTAACTTACCATCCTTTTTAAAATCTATATTATGCCGATGGGCGCTCTTTATTTTTTAGAGGTAAAAAACCCCTTTTGCCAAAAACCTTTAAAACTTTCATACTAAAGCTTAAGTCAAATAAAATTAGGCTCAAATAAATTGATAAATATATAAGTATTTAATTCTTTGAAACATTATTTAATATATTTAAACCCATGAAAATGAACCCTTATTATAATTTAATTAAAAAAATTGTTTACCCTAGAAAAATTAACATATTGTCACATAGTTGTAATTAAAAAATGTCACTGCTCAAAAGTGTTACTAATTTTTTAATTTATATTTTTTTAATCCTCAAAAATTTACCACTTACAATATTACAATGTAAAAATGCATCGAATCGCTTTTAAAATGCTCTAAAAAATTGTTTCTTAAAGCACAACTCCTTCAGTTTTTGTGATAAAAAGTTCTTTAAATTAAGAGCTATAAGGTTCTATATATTAAAACTGTTTAAAACCTTTACTTTTTTAAAGTGTAGTAGGGTAGGGTAAACAAGGTAGTGCTCGTCTATACACATTCAGTCATACATTAAATTAAAAAAAGCAAAACGTTTGTAATTCAAAAAGCTTCAGTTTGATATCTTGGTATTTTTTACGCATCACCCTTACTTTTCAAGTTATTTTAAAGAAAAGGTAATTTTTTCTTAAAATTCTGAAATTTAATATTCACTTGCAGCTTCATTTTTTCAAAATAAAAGAATTTAAATCAGTATAAATTTTAGAATATATATATATATATATATATATATATATATATATATATATATATATATATATATATATATATATATATATATATATATATATATATATATATAATATATATATATATATATATATATATATATATATATATATATATATATATATATATATATATATTATATATATATATATATATATATATATATATATATGTAAATTATCATTCCGGGATTCAATCCGTTTATTTAAAAATTTATTTTCAACGTCTGATCTCACCGGCATATTTCATGATGTTGACGCCCGCGTCTCGACTTGAACTCAGTCGAGACGCAGAGCGGTCAACATCACTTGTTGCCGAATGAGATTTCGGCGAAACGTTGTGAATAGTGATGAGCGAGACCGGTCTTGGTCTTGCGGTCTTGCGGTCTGGTCTTGGTCTTGCAGCAAGACCAAGACCAAGACCAAGAACAAGACTGCCTTGCGCTTGCAAGACCAAGACCAAGACCGGGGTATGCAAGACCAAGGCCAAGACCAAGACCGAGGAGTGCAAGACTACGCAAGACCAAGACCGACCTGCAAGACTCTTGCATTTATGCGATTTTTTTTTAATATTATAAATTTTAATTTTTATACCCAATATATAGAGGTATTTCATACAGACATGACAAAAAAATTGTCGAGGACTGCCAAAAAGGCGATAATTTAATAAGTAACAGGTTTTTTTTGATAAAATAATAATTATATCGATTACTTTGTTATATATCTCCGAAACCGTTCACGAAAGACAAAAACCAGGGGTAGGTACACAGTTATAGAAGCTGAAAATTACTTTTATATTCCTAATGTTAAATTAGCTATCTAGTAATGCCACTTACAGGGTAAATTAAAAATTTCCAAAATTCAGAAATACCTACATTATTTTTGTTCCACACTGTAAGAAGCGGCATCACAAGATTACATCTTAAAACTAAAAATAAATGTGAAAGTGATGTATTAATAAAACAAATTGTCATGTCATATAGAAGTTCTTTTTAGATTAATGCATTTTTAATATCACAAAAGAATGATGACGTCATTTTTGTCAAAACCGAAAATGATATTTAAAAACCATCTACGTCGACATTGTTCCTATATGACAGTTCAACAATTTCCAGGATAATATACAGGGTGGCGATTTTTTTATAAATGGATTTTTCGCCATTTAGTTTTTATTTTAGGTTAAAAGTTAAAAATAAGGGAGTCTTCTTGAGTGGTAGTAGATTCTTTGAAAAAATAAATAATTCCACATTTACGCCCTTTTTTCCTACAATTTTTTTATGTTCAGATCTTGAGCTTTGTCACACTCTTGAGCCACCTTGTAAATGTGGAATGTTTATAACGTATTTTCACAAACTTTGTGCGGCAAATGTTTAACTAATTTGAAGATAAGAAGTTCATATGAACTGAAAAGTTCCTTAAATAACTTTTTTTTTCAATCAGAAACCTGTGTTTCATATCAGAATCATTCTAAGGAAAATTTCACGTCACATCTGGTTAGTTATTATGTCTTTTTTTCTGCTCACACACTACACCGTTTTGTATTTGCTTTAATTTTATATGGTTCTTCAAAGAAAATTTAAATAATTCTTATTACTAAAATGTTTCTATATGTCACTAAATGTATAAAAGCAGGTTGTGTCTCAATTCAACTAAAAATGGACCACAATAAATTAATAACCCCTACATTTATCATATGCTTTTTAATCAAATAATTTAAATGTACGTGTAAGGTTAAAATTGGTATATTTTAAAATTTTAAAGCAAAACATATAGCCTCCATCTTTGTTTATTTTTAAGTATTAAAAAATATATTTTATTCAAGATTGATTAGTTTAAATAATTACTACCAAAAAAAAGCAAGACTCTTGCAGCAAGACCAAGACCAAGACCGGGTGGTGCAAGACCAAGGCCAAGAACAAGACCTTCTTTTGGCTTGCAAGACCAAGACCAAGACCAAGACTAGCCCGGTCTTGGTCTTGGTCTTGCTTTGCTCATCACTAGTTGTGAAAACAAATTTTTAAATAAACGGATTGAATCCCGGAATGATAGTTTACATATATAATATATATATATATATATATATATATATATATATATATATATATATATATATATATATATATATATATATATATATATATATATATATATATATATATAATATATATATATATATATATATATATATATATATATATATATATATATATATATATACATATATATATATATACAGGGTAAGTTTTTTAAAACCTGACATAGGCTATTTCTTTTATTTGAGCAGTTAGAGCATTAGTTCCAAAAGCAAAATTGTTTGAAATAACCCAATTAAAAAAATCGCAGAAAAATATTTTTACAGCGTTGCTAGTTTTTGCAGCAAATTCAAAAAAGGTATTTTTTAAATGGCAACACCGCATTTTTTCATTACCGTTTAATAGATTTCAAAGTTTTCTACAAAAAACTTCACATATCATTTTTCTGTTAGAGTAGCCTTTTTTGAATAATTAGGCGAAAACAATTTGGTTTTGACCTATTTATTAAATGAGGAAATAATTGGGAGAAAAATAAAACAAGCTAATTAGCGGCAAAAAAACACAAAATTTAACTTATTAGGTTATTAGGTTAGTTTCATTTTGTTGATGCGACATTATACTAATACGTCAAACCATTAAATCGTCTTTTTTCTTATTAAACAACAAAAATTACTAAACAACTTCATATATTTCTTTTCTTTTGGGTTGTGTAATTTCGATTTTTTCTTAAAATTTCAACTTCTCATAAAAAATGACCTTTAATACACGCAAACAAACCAAACGTCAAATTTACTCAACTTCTAACACTCGACAAATTACATCTCAGTCCAAATCTCAAAAAAGAAAGCCCTGAATGCCCAAATCGTTCCCAGAAAAATCAAACATTTGACGTGTTTTCTAAAGATTCGAAAACTTATTTTAAAACTCGAATACAATGCTTTATTGGCCGTATATCTATTTCTTTTGTCAGTGACTTGGGGGTGACACATTCGGGTATATTCAAAACTGGGGTTGTTTATACCACTAAACATTTTCGAATTTCATGGGTGGTCATCTTCGGTTATTTACAACAGGCCCTAAACTGGCTAATTTCATTTTATGGCAACGTCATTGTCATGGCGGAGAAGTTAATGAATTTGTTAAGTTTTCTAAAGGTTTTATAAACGTTATAAAACTATTCGGATGATTTATGGTGCTTTGGACCCATATTTTTTGGATCTATTTAATTTATTAGAACGTTTGACATTGAAATGGAATGTAACTGTGCTTTTTATGAATATCAAAAAAATTGGGGTGGTCTTGAATGGCGCATAAATTTCGCATATCTCAGCACAAACCCTAATTATGTCAACTTTAAAAACGCCCATCTCGGCCCACGAATATATTTAAATAATTTAATAAAAATAATAATAATAATAAAAAATGTATTTTATTTAGGAAAAAAAATACAACTTTTTTTTACAAAATCAATTAAAAATGGCAGTAGATACAAGGCGCAGTCTAGCCAGAGAGGCTACTCTACTGAACCTTGCACCACTGTGGATAAAACTAAGCAAATAACATCTTAAGAAATGTAATTAATAAATATGCACGTTATTTTTTGCGAATATAAAAATTATACAAAATTTACAGACAAAACTAATTAAATACTAACTGCTCTCACCGCAAACATTGGGGAAGGAATAAAAGAGTTAAAATAAGGAAGAATTGAGAAAAACTGTCAATAAAAGAAAAAGTATTAATTATCTGAATTTTGGAGATTAAGCAAATATTTTTTAAAAACCAATTTAAATTTACATTCATCAAGTAACACAAGTTCATTAGGTAAAGAGTTATAAATCTTAATTGCATTGTAAGTGAATGACCTTTGAAACATGGCACTCTGATGGCTGGGCAACGTCAATCTATTTCCAAACCTTATATTTCTTGTGTGTAAATCTTCGCGAAGTACAAACTTACTTTTTAAACACAGAGGTAGAGCGGGATTTTTTAAAACTTTTATCAAAAAATTACCCAAATGTAAAATTCTGCGATTGTTCATTTTAAGCCAATTAAGTTGCTTAAAAGTAAAAGAAATATGATCAAATTTTCTTAATCCAAAAATAAGACGTGAACATGTATTTTGAACCTTTTGTATGCGGTTTTTATCCAAATTGTCAAGGCAAGGACCATAAATAAAATCACAGTAGTTAAAAATAGACAGAACAAGTGACTCACAAAGCATTTTTCGCATTTCAAAATTAAGTATATGACGGTTGCTATACAACATTTTCAATGATAAATATGATCTCTGAAGCAAGCCCTTAACATACTCCCGAAACCTCAGCTCCGTATCCAAAACCAAACCTAAGTTCTTTGCAGACCTAACAAAAGGAAGTTTTACTCCGTCAAGAGTTATATTAACATTACGACTCAAAAATTCTACGCTGTTCTTGGTACCAAAAAGCAAGAAGAGAGATTTTGAAGGATTTAATTTTAAGTTGTGTTCCATAGACAGCTGACTTAAGATACGTAAATCTTCATTGACTAAGTCTGATGCCTGTAAATAATTTCGATGGTCAAAGTGAAAGTATATTTGCGTATCGTCCGCATAAGCCTGAACCTTGCAATGTTTTATTGACCCCAAAATATCAGAAGTGTAAATTATAAAGAAAAGAGGTCCAAGTATGGAACCTTGGGGCACCCCAGAAAAAACCTGAATCTGTTCAGAGAAGTTGTTATTACAACAAATTCTCTGAAATCGGTTAGAAAAGTAGGATTTAACAAGACTTAGCGATGATTCATGAAAACCATAATATTTTAACTTGGCAAGCAGTAGTTCGTGATTCAGCGTATCAAAAGCCTTTGAAAAGTCTAAAAGAACCAATATGCTGCTTAACTTCTTATCGATACCCGTAATTATATCATCAGTGACATTAACCAATGGTACAGTTGTGCTGAGATGCTTCGAAAAGCCAGATTGATTAACCGAAATAATATTATTATTAATACAAAAATTGAACAATTGGCGGTTTAAAAATTTTTCAAAGATTTTAGAAAAGGTAGGTAAGATACTTATAATTCTAAGATCGTTAAAACTTAATGGATTTTTTATTTTCGGCAAAGGTCTGCCTATAGAAATTTTCCACTGATCTGGAAAGTAATTAGCTTCGATACAGCAATTAATTATGTGTGTAAGGTACTGGTCAAGATAAGGACTACATAATTTTAACATTTTTGCAGATATACCATCCACGCCAGACGCATTAGTTTGAAGAGAATGAACTATATTGTGAATATCTGCAGTTTGAGCCAATTTAAAGGAAAAATTTAATTCCTCATTAAAAATGTTATTATTATAAAAATTAACTTTGGAACTACAGTCAGAGATATTTTGCAGAAATACACCAAAAAAATCATTAATATCATTTGGATCAGATAACTCCTCAGGGATACTTGAATCTTGACTTGAACATATACGAAATGATCTTAAGGAGTTCCACGTTTTTCTAGGATTACGTTCCACACATATAGAATTTAGATATTGTCTTTTTTCCCTCCTTACCATTGAAAGGGTAAAGTTGCGTAGCCGTTTATAGTTTTCCCAGTCATGAACCGTTCTAGTTCTTTTAAATTCCCGCAATGCACGATCCCTTTGTTCCATGAAAACCTTCAGATTTGCTGTAAGCCACGGGGCTTTTGGTTTGGTAATTTTGGCCCCACGAAGTGGCGCATGCTTGTTAAATAAAGAAAGAACTAAGTTATTAAAAAGGGTAATTTTGCTATCAATATTTTGTTCATAAAGTATATCATTCCAAGGAACTAAGTGAAGATCACGAAGAAATAAGTTTAAATTAAAGTTATTAAAGTTTCTATAAGATATCATTTTGGGTTTTAAGTGAGCTTTCTCAATTTTCAAAATACAGTAAACCAAACTATGATCCGAAATATTATGAGCCGACACTACTCCAACCTCACTTACTAAGGACTCATCGGTAATAAATATCGGATCCAGTAAAGTACCACCAGTTCTAGATATTCTGGTCGGTTGATTTATTATTTGTACAAAGTTATAATTTTCAAAAAGTGGGACCAGAGGATTATCCAAATTTAGAAGATTTATATTGAAATCACCAAGACAAATTATTTCATCCACGGTAGGATACAACGTAGAAAAGATATTATCAAAGTCATTAATGGTTGTATTAAAATTAGTGTTTGGTGGGCGATAGAAAACACAAAAAGCATAATACTTACATTTAATTTTAACTTTAAAGATTAAAAATTCGAGAAAATATGTAACATCAAAGTCAAAATTTATAACCTCAGAAATCAAATTGCTCTTAATGTAGGCTGCATATTTTCTAAATCCTAGTTGTTCCTATTTAATAATGTCATGAGGTACTACATAAATTTTGACGATTTATTAAAGTTATGTAACGCTAAATTATCTAACCTCTGTTAAAGGAGTTTTGAGAAAAAAATTCCAGGTGTTTCGCATAAATATGGATGCCGTATATCCAATGATCCTTGGAATTTACAGTTGCTATGGTTTCCATTTTGATAAATATGTCATAGTTGATATACTTTATTTCGCAATGGCATACAAGCTAGATATTCAGAGAAGTATTTATAAACTAGTGGGGCAAATGCCCAAAAAAGAAATAGTAAGGATTTTTCAAGGCGAAAATATTTCGAAATCCACCATATATCGAACAGTTTGGAAATGTGAAAAAAAATCACACGTATGAACCTCCCGAAAAGTGGTCGACCATTGAAGTTGTCTGATGCCCAGCAGAAAAGATTAGTTCGAAGAGTGAAAAATATCATTGGACAGTTTACCAGAAAGGTTGGTCCTATCTTCCGAATTTCCAACGCAACTGTTTCTCTGCGTATTGCTAGAAGTGATTTAAAATACCGAAAAAGAAAAAGACACCCAAATATACTGATGTCCAGCTAGCAAGAATACCCAGGTGCTGTCGCAATTTAAGGTAAGTTCACTTCGCGAATAACAGATCGATTGTCACGGATGATGAAAAATATTTCACCCTTAGCCATGCAGACCTACCGGGAAATTCTTGATTTTACACCGACAATAGAGAAGAGACCCCAAATAAAGTTAGATATAAAGTCAAAGCTAAGTTTTCAGATAAAGTTTTGGTATGGTGTGCCATATCGCCAAGAGGTATGTCCAGACCTTTTGTTGGTCATGTAAGAGGAGAGGCAGTGAATGCCGAGGTCTACATCAGAGATTGTTTAACTTAATTGCTTAATTTTATCAACGTACAACACGGTGATGGAAATTATATGTTTTGGCCAGATCTGGCATCAGCACATTATGCCAGAACTACACTTGACTGCCTGGAAGCAAGAAATATTCCGTATGTGCCCAGGATGGAAAACCCCCCTAATGTCCCCCAAGCCAGGCCAATTGAAACTTTCTGGGCTCGATTGGCTCAAAAAGTCTACGATAACGGCTGGGAAGCACAAAACAAATAATAACTTCGGCAGCATATCTTTAAAAAATTAAGAGAAATAAATCTATATGATGTCCAAAACCTCATGAGACCAGTTAGGCATATATTACGAGTCATAGAAGAAAACGGCTCCTTAGCGGCAATAAATTAAATAATTTTTGTATAGCAATGATTGATTTAATAATATATTAAGTTTGAAAAAATAAAAGTTTATTTGGATAGAAACAAGTATTTTCAATTTTTTTCTCAAAACTTATGTAACAGGGGTTACAAGAAAAACAAAATAAAATCAATAAACAAAACCTACTTAAAACTTCACTCTATAAGTCCTCTGTCTAGCAAAAGAAAATAAGGTTTTTAAGAAACTCGACTTTATTCATCAACATACTATCTTTAAAGTGTGATACATTAATTTCGACGCGCCTATAACTTTTTGATACCTTGTTTGTAAGACGATTTGCCTTTGCTCTCAAAATAGGTCTCAGTTTCGGTAATCACTTCTTCATTTGAGCCAAAGTTCTGTCCCTGGAGCATCTTTTTGGGGTCTGCAAAAAGCCAATAGTCGCTGGACGCCAGATCTGCAGAATGCGGTGCATGGGAAAAGCAATTTAAAGCGTAATTCATTCAATTTAACCATAGACTTGTGACACGGTGCAACAGTATTTTGTTTATTTGCATGTGAGGGTCTTTTTTTATTTCTAAACTTAATTGATCCAATAATGTCATACAATATTTGCTATTGATAGTTTTACCTTTCTTATAATAGTTGATGAACAAAATACCATGCGCCTCCCAAAATAACGATGCCATAACCTTGTCACCTGACTTTTGAGTTTTTGGTCGCTTTGGACGACTTTTAGCGGCTGCTCTCCACTTAGCTGTCGATCTTTTTGATTTAGGTATGTAGTAGTGGATCCATGTTTTATCCATTGTCATATACCGACGCTAGAAATTCTTTTTATCTCGCTTAAATAGTTCCAAACAGCGCTCTGAATTGTCGGTGCACTGTCGTTTTTGGTCCGGTGTGAGCAAACGCGGCACCCATTTCGAAGGCAACTTCTTTCTTCTTCTTCTTTCTCAGCCTTTACTAATCCACTCCTGGACATAGGCTTCTTCAATATTCTTCCATGTTTCCTTGTTCTGTGCCGATCTTATCCATCCTTTGCCAGTAATCTCTCTTATATCATCAGCCTATCTTCTTTGAAGTCTGCCAACGCTCCTTTTAGTTTGTCTTGGTCTTCATCTTACGACTCTTGCTGCTCATCTTCCTACATCCCGCCTGGCAACGTGTCCAGCCCATTGCCATTTTAATTGTGCAGCTTTCTTCAAAACATCCGTTATTCCTGCTCTTCCTCTTATTTCTACTTTTGTTATTTTATCCTTAAGAAAAACTCCAAGCATTGTTTTTCATTGCCCTTTGGTTTCCCCTACCATTAGTTGTTTAGCGTGTTTTTTTGTGAGTGCCATCGTTTTGAACATAGTTTTCACCGGAGAACGAGCTTTCAAAACTTTTTTTTTAGTTTATAGGGAATTTTCTGTTTTTCATTATATGTTCCAATTTACCAAAGCTGCCCATGTAGAGCAATTATTCTCCTAATTTCTGCTGATTGATTTTCTTTTCCCAGCTAATAGATGTCCCAAATACAATAGTGGTCCACAAACTCAATGTCCTGATTTCCTAGGAGTTTCCCTTTTATCTTTGCTAAGGATTTTTGTTTTACTATACTTAGTTCATATTGAAGCCGATTTTTCGATCGGCCAAAAAAACCATTTTGTGGACTTTTTTACGTTTTCCGGAACAACTGCCGATTTTGGACGACCAGAGCGTTCAGTATCATCGGTGTTTTTCCTAATGCAGAGTCTCAATAACACTTATTAAGCCACTGTTTGGCTTTAAAGGTTTTTTTCCTTAACATCCAACTTTGCCCGCCTCTTTAACCTAAAGTATCTGTCTGTGAAATCTGCTGCATTCTCTCTGCCTCTTACTTCCCTTATCACATCCACAATACGTTAATATGTAGAATTTGGGCCTTCGTGAAGAGTGTTTTTATTTGTCTCAGAAAAAAAAGTACACTTTTGTAAACAGAAACATATAAAAATATCACTATTTTTTTAAAACAAGATCGTAGACACTTATGTTAAATAAG
>JAHBCN010020463.1:0-14994 GCA_019359885.1 Listronotus oregonensis
GCTAATGGTTTTTAAATAAACATAACAAGTGATACATAAAAATTTTGGGGAAATTTTTCCCCCAGCTTTTCAAAAATCCTTTAAAAAAGGGCCCCAAAAAAAAAATTGATTTTGGGGTGGCGCACGAAAATCTAAACGCCCTGTAAAAAATTTTTTTATCGCAATGAATTTTAAAAAAAAAAGCCCCTTAAGGAAGTTTTTTAAAAAAATTAATTATCTTTATTAATAAGAAAGTTATGGGGCTTTAAAAAAAAATCGACGAAATTCGAAAAACCCCCCTCTAGTGGCCAAACGATAAGAGATAGCAAAGTTTTGTTAGAGCCCAGTAGTTTTCTCATTAAATTTGAGCTCCGGCCCCCCGGTTTAAAATTTTTTCTCCCCCTTCAAATAAGGGTTTTTCCCCAAAAAAGAACGCCCCCAGTTTGGGACACCCTGTACTTCGCTTTTCCCCCCCTTCCCCCTATATTTAACAAGTTGGAAAAAAAAAGTTGCTCTATTTTACTTAGTTTGTATGAAAACTATCCTGCATAATTAATATAGCATATTTTTAACTAATTTTTGTTTTAATTTTTAGTTCTTTTTTTTACCCCTTTTAGCGGTGGACTTAGATACTTAAAAAAATTTTCCCCAGCATTTTCTTATTTCGGGTTTTACTATAAAAAATTTTTTGGAAAGCTGTGCTATGTTTTCCAGATATCGCCGGAGGACGACCTTATCAGGACACCCTAAAAAGAAAAACGTATTGACTTATCTCATATAAATTTATTTTAATATCAAAATATCTATTATCTATTGGGGGTAATTGGTCTATTAGGGGAAACCCCCTGTAGATAACATTATACATTTTAATTAAAATATTTGTATTATTATTTTATTTGGTATGCACAATTATTTCGAACTGTTTAAAAAAAAATATTTTAAAACTTGTTTTATTGCTAATTTTTTTATAAACATATGCACGGCTCATACATTTTAAATAGAGTGCTCAAAAAAGACTGCGAATGTTGGGGATGCGCAAATTTTTTTTTAAGTAAATTATAAAGACTATTAAGCCCTTCCTGTTAGAAATGCCAAAAGTCGCTACTATCATATACTTAATGCAGTTAAATAATAAGTTACAAAAATTATGATTTATATTTGAAAGCTCCCCCGTAGATCAAATTAAATCTCTGGACGGGCTTGGGAAAGTAGTCGTTAAAAAAAATTTTAATAATGGGAGTCAAAGGAACACATTTTTTTCCCCGCCAGGTGTACTGTGAGGACATTTATTTTAATACATACAATGACAAAGTTCCTATGTTCAATAAATTTCATTTCTTATCTTTGCTTCGGGGCAAATTCTGGGAGAATATTTCACCGTCAGTACATAAAAATAAATCCCAATATCCGGTTTACCTTTTTTATACGTATATCGTACATACAAGACTTGCACAAAGCCAGCAAATCATATTATTAGTGAAAACGGTATGCAAGAGCGGTGATACGCCTGCCGCACAATGATTAAATTATCGATTTTTCATAAAGATTCAATGTTTATCGCACATATTTTTTTCCCCCTTTTATCCCTTTTTTTAATAGGGGGGAGTTAGCCACTCGCACTGAGGTGCGAGGTATTTTTTGTGAAAAATGGCAAACAAATAAATGATTTAAATAAGAAAATCAATTCGGCCCCGGTTGGTTCATGTTTTATGTTTCATCAGGTTTAAAAATTTTTTTTTGAATTAGAAAATTTTTTTGTAATTTTTTTGACGAAACGTCATAAATTTTAAAAATTTTTTAAAATTTCCTTACTTTTTAATTAAAAATTTTTTTAAAATTTTTTAGGTTTAGGTTTTTTTTTTTTTTTCTTTTTTAATTTTTTTTTAAAAAAGCGGCCCGGGGACTTGCCCCGAAAGGGGGATTAGATCTTGAATGTTTTGGAATTTTTTTTTTTTTTTCAGGCGATCTGCCAATTCATGGGGGGCAATAGCGGTGAGCACATTTAGTCGCAATACCCCAACCCCAAAACCAAACGGTCCCATTTTATAAAAACTTTCCGGCAGAAACCCCAAAAAAAACCTACTGAAACTTTGGGATTAAATTTGAAATGTAAAGTTTAAAAATTTATCGGCCAGTGCCGATCTTGTTGTAAAAGTTAGCAATGGACTTTACAATGGGTTAAATTTAACAAAGAGTAAAAAATGATAAAACTTGACAACTAGCACTTTTTTTTAAAAATTTATGGCAACTGGAAAAAAAAAAAATTAAGTTCGCAATTTTGCTTTAAAAATAATTAAAAAAAAACATTTTTTTTAAAATTCCCCAAGAATATGATAAAAATAGGTTTGGCACTTTTAACAAAGTCATTTTATATATTTTTTTTAAAAAAAAAATAGTACGATAATAGTTTTAAAAGACCAATACTGCAGAACTTTTTAACCCTTTACAGGTATTCTGTTTTTATTTAACGTGGTATTCTGGGGTCATTTTAACCCCCGGGAAATTTAAAATTTTTTGTAACAGTACATTAAAAAAAAAGAATGATTTTATTCGGGTTTTTTTTTCCTTATACACCCCTTTTTTTTTAAATATCAAGAAAAAAAAAACTTTTTATTATAAAATAAATTGTTATCAATATAATAATAAGATAAAAAAAAAAAAAAAACTAAATATTACACTTCTCCATTGAATATCATCTAAAATAACCCCGAACCTCTTATGGGGGAAATTTTTTTTGGGGATTTCCCCAATGTTTATTCATCACTGGAATCCCTGAAAAAAAAAAACATCACAATTAGACTATTTAAAAAAAAATAACAAAACCTTTTTTTATACATTTGGTTTTTTGTTGCATGAGTTGCAGACAATTTTCTGAACGGAATGTTGCTTGCAAACGGCTTTCGAACATTTAAAGCATTTTGTAGGGTATTTCCAGTCTTTAGAACGGGGCCCAAAAAAAACACCTCATTCGTTTTGCAAATTTTTTTGGAACATTAGGCTTGTCTTGGGCCGGAAGAGGGATTTCAAAATTTTTTTCAATTGAAAAATTTTTGTTCACTGGATATATTATACAAAGTCAGTCTTTCATGTAAATTTTCATTTATTAAAGCTTCTCCTAGTTGCAGCTTGAAAGATAACAAAAAAAATTTTTTCGGAAATATTTAGCATAGCATAAAACACTTTGGGGGCCCTCTACATTCTTCTGTTACACGAATAACCCCACATTTTTGGTCCAAACTATCAACCCCTTTTTTTTCGTTGAATTATAAACCCTTAATTTCGGGTTCCCAGATTGTCCGTTCACTGTATCATCATGGGCATAGATGAAAGCAGTATAACGCATCTATTTGATTTTGGGACAAAGGATGTCAGTGTTCGATCCCCAGTAAATCCGAAAACTGAAAAATTAACTTTTCGTTTTTTATTTGGCTGGAACTCTAATGGTAACCCTTTTTTATTTTTCCTTAGTCCCCCCAATATGTAAGACCTCTGACTTTCAGCTCATCGACAAGTTCATTAGAAAAAACCAGTTGTCACCAGTAACATTTCTGTTTGATTTTCAATAGGTCCTACGAGCCCCAAGACATAAAAGGAGGAACAGATAATTTCTTTGGTTTTTTCTTTCTACTTTTTTCCTGTATATATAAAAGGGGTTTAGAAGATAAGGGGTTTTTTGCCCGGGATAAAAAAAATTTTTATGCCATACTTGGCTGGTTTACTTTTCATGTACTTCTAAATTACCTTTCCTTAAAAGGCACAAGCATTTCATCAACAGTGGCAAATTCGGAACAAGAATAATTAGAGCTGCAATTTTTAACAAATGTCAAAAAAGTCAGAGATGGCTGCTGCATTATCACCAGCTGAAATTCTTTCAGTCATTTCCCATTGTCAAATCTTATGGCAGTCAAAAAAAATGGAAACGTTTTAGCGACATTGTTGCCCGAAATATATCCCTCCCCTTTTTTCCTTTTTTTCCCACAAAGATGCTGCATTTTTCTTCCAGATTTAAAGACTCCGGCTAAAATAATCAAAAAAAATGTTTTGGGAGTTCAGACATGCTCAAATGGTTTATAAAATATACATGGTTATATTTTGCACTAAGTTCTGTTATTTTTTTTGTATGTTCTAAAATTGTTTCTAAAATGTCATCAGTAAAAAAACAGTCGCCAAGCTTCATAAGGTGTTGACGGATTAGCCAATCTTGTTTTCCCTTTTTTTGGCCCGGGGAAAATGTGTAACTATATTGTGAGCGGGTTCGAAAGTCACGTCGTGGTGCTTTTTTTTCCCATTTAAAAGGGTTTTTCCATAAAAATAGTTAGTAGAGGCATTAGGGGTGTTATTTTTTGGGTTCTTTTCCCTAAAAAATCACAGGCGTTTTTCACCCCGGAATACTTCTTGTAAATTATCTTCATGTTCTTCATCTGAAATTTCTTGTTCTGACCCTGTGTCGTGGTTACTGTGTTCGCTACGTTCATCGGATATGTCCCCGTCACTTCTTCACAGCCTTCTACCGGGGGGATATCATCTAGGTCGCTATCATTCTTTATATCCTCTAGCTCACGATCAGTTAAAAATTTGCGGGTTTTTTTAAAAAAAGAAAAACTTAACTGGTATTTTGGGGTCGCAGTTGACCCCAGTTGCGTATATTTTCAAAAGAAAGCACAAAATACGAAGTCAGGCACCAACAAAAAAGGGTTTTTTTTCACGAGGCTATTGGGGGGCAGTGTTGCCAAAGATTACGATTTTTCGTAAATTTTTTTGCCTTGGGGTCCCCCATGACCCCGGATCCAAAAATTAAAAGGGGGTTTAAAATTTTGGGTTTTTTTAAAAGGTTCTTTAATATAACTCATGCTTATTACATTGTATTGATAAATTTAGTGATGGAATAGCCACTGCTTTGATATATTAAAAAAAAAAATTTTTTTTCTTTTAACAGAACAAGCAAAACTTTTATTGAAAAATCTTTTCCACTACTTACGACATCTTATACTTTTTTAAAGAAACGTAGTAACAAATATTGATCTAACGTCCTAACTTTCTAAAATCTTAAGTGTCAACATTTTTTCCCCAAAAACCCCAAACCCAAAAAAATTTCCTTTTTAACATTTAAGTAGTATTACCTCTAAATTAGACAAAATAGGGGCCTCTCAGCATGAGGCGAGAGAGAAATGTTATACTTTTTATTTTAGGAGTATATTCTCTGTCGGCATGCTGAGGTTGGCATGGTATATACCATTCACCGCCGAGTACTCAGCACATAGAGCGAGTAAAAGTCTGTAGTCTTCTTTTTTTCACTCTTACGCACATTATTTGCACGACCAAGTTGCAAAACTGCCTCTGATTTTTTGTTCAAAAGGGTTTCGAGGGGCAATCTGAGTAGTTTCCCCAGTGGGAAAATTTTTTTTCCCCGCCTTAGAGCATCATCTGCTCTAAAAAGTTTAATAATAAAAAATGGTTAGTAATATGCTTGGTACTTTTTATCACGAAAACAGTGTGAAAACGCTCTTAAGCTACTACAAAGCCTATAAATGCTCAAGTATAAACTCACTTTAGCGGGTAACTTGTTTTTATGTATATGCCCTGTTTTTGAAATTAACAACATCTTTTTTATTTTATGAAAATTTTTTTTGATTAAATTTTACACCCCGGACTAGCGTTAACTTGGATTTCGAAAAGACATAGCATTGGACACGCCATTAACCTAAGAAGCATTTTTCAGGTTAATTTCAAATTTAACACAAAAAAAATTTTAAAATTTTACTAAACGCAAAACAATTTCCGATGCACGTCATATGCTTTTCGTGACGTGGATGTTCCCGGGGGTTGCCAGATAGTGATAAAAAAGGGGGATGTAATTTTTTTAAAAAAAAGGATTTTTTTTAAAAAAAAGATATTTTTACACTCCCTAATCAAACAAATTTAAAAAAATTAAAAAAATTTATTTGGCTACATGTCTTAGTCATATACTTTATTTTTCCCCTTACAAACTATTACACAATAATTACGCCAGTTAGCAAAAGAACGTGTGGGGTATATCCGAAAAACTAATATACACTCTAATATTCCGTTTCCTAAGCCACCTTAATTTGATTTGAAAAACAAGGGGCAGGTCAATGCAGATATCTTTTTTACAAGATTTAAAAAATAATCTTGGATTGGGGTGAAAAATCTCCACTTTTAATGCCCCAAAAAAAACAGTAAAGTTCGCTGTCCGGGGAAAAATTTTGCCAATGCTTATTCGTTATATACGAGTGGGAAAAATTTTTTAGAACAAAGAATTATTTAACCTTGTAGGTGTTACTTTTTTTGAATAATCTTAACTGACACAAACACATTACATACATGGCCCCCCAGCTTCAAGAAATCTTGGATTCTTTTTTTGAGCCAAAAAATTTTTCTCCTTCTAATCTGTATACACTGTATGTATCCCAGATCAGACCCTCTTTAGAATATTGTTCTCATGTCGGGGGGAAGGCGTTCCTACCACACTTAGCAGCTTCCCCCCTTGCCGTCCGACAAGCTGTGGGGGTTTTTCCCTCTTTTTTAGGTTTTTTTTGGGGTTCTGCTCTGAAGAGTTAGCCAGTATAATTCCCCCTTTTGCATTTCCCCAACAGACCAACATGTAGTGCCACTTTTATGCATCCTTTTACAGTCCAATGAGGGGCCCCCCATCTTCCCACTTTGTTCGTTTTTTTTATCCCTAAAGTGTCCAGACTATGAAACCTGCTACCCCCAAAATTTTTTCGTTCTCCCCAGTCTCCAAATATTTAAGGCCCGTGTAAACAAACTCCCCCCCAAACGCTTAAGACACCACGGTAAGTTAGTACTTAGGCCTCAGCATTGCAGGGGGTGTTTAAATGCTTCGGCATTTTGAGACTGAACTTAAAAAGTAGAAGTAAATCCCCGTAAACTACAAACCCTTTTTTAAAAAAAAAATTTTTTTAAAAAAAACACTGATAAAGATACACACCAACAATAACTAGTATTACTAAAAACACAAAATTGTTATAAATAATAACAGCTGGACAGGAAGCATAAAATTAAAGAATGAACGGCAACGTCCTAAATAAACAACATGACAATAATAAAATTCAAATTAACCAATTTTTACAGATTTAACTGATATAAATATTCTATGTAATTGAGTTAGTAAAGTGAAATGAAATACTTTTGATTAAATTTATTAAAAGGCCAAATTGAAATTTTTTTTACCTATTTTTTTATTTCCCCCTTTTTGGGGACCTGAGTATTATTTATCATTGATTGATGACGTGCATCGGGAAATTTTTTGCGTTTACTTTATATTAATAATTTTATTTTTAAAAAGGATAGATGGATAATAAACAGCAGTAAGTAAAAAAAAATTTTGGGGAAATAAATAGTTTTACTAATATTTATCAAATTAAAACAGCAATTTAAAAAAAAATTTAATGATAAAAAAGCAAATATTTTGTTAACTCTAGATGTAATACTACCTGAATTGATCAATAAATTGTAATAAGCCTGAGTTATATTAAAGAACCTGATAACAAATAATTTAAAAAAAAATCTGTAGTATTAGTCATTTTGACCCCCCTACTGTGCTGCTTTTTTTTCAAAGAAAATATAAAAAACTTTGTTGATCCCCCAAACCCATTTTTTTATATTTTTTTTTTTTACTATTTAAGTTATGCCATGTTGCCAAAAGTTTTCATTTTTACCTCTTTGTTAAATTTAACACATTGTTGAATCCATAGCTAACTTTAAAAACGAGACCGTTACTCGGTCTCATCCCCTTGTATTTACACGAGCTACTTAATTTTTTTCCAAATTTAGTACAAATATCGGATTGGGATAAATTTTTTTAAAAATTTTTGCATTAGTATTTTTTTCCCCAATAAAAAATAATGTAAAAAAGGCCTATTTTTTAAAAAAAATCGAAAAGTTTCAGGCCCAAAAAAATTTTTCTTTAAGACAGCTCTTGGACTATAAATAAAATCACTGAATCGTAATAAGCCGAAAAAGGTAAATATAATTTAGGAAAACTTTTGTAATAAGAAAAAAATTTATTGTTACTGGACATTAATTTAAAATATGTATTACAAAAAAAAACGTTGGGTTTTTTCCCGGGAAAATAAAAACGAATATATTAATTTTTTTTTAAGCTTGTCGGGCCCCGGAAAGGCTATAACTTATTTCGTTTTTTAAAAATTTTTTTTACTTAAGTAATGGTAAATTATAAAAGTTTGGAAAAATAACTTTTTTTTTTTTTTATTTTGGGACAGTCAAATAAAGGACTTACAATCCAAGTAAAATTTTCAACACTCTTATGAAAAATCTTGGTAACTGTTGATGCTATCAAAAAAAAAAATGTAGGCAGGGAACAAAATTGATAAATGTCAGACGAAAGGTCTTGAATTCAAATTTTCCGCTTGGCCAAAAAAAATTTCGGGTTTCGGGCTTAGCCGAACAACTTTTTTTAAATTTTACCTAACAAGAAGAAGAACTTACTTATTTTTGCCGTGTTTCTTTCTGTATTTTCCAAGTTTTTTAAAATTTTTGAGTTTTAAAAAGAAAAAGGTTCTTTTTTTAAAGACCAAGTAATTAGGGAGTGTCTGCAGAACTGACTTTAGTGTCTATGTAGTCTTCTGTGATGGTAAGTGAAAGGGGTTCCCCAAAAAAATGTAGCGCTACCTCCCCCCCCTTTAAAAAAGTTTTACATAAATAAAATATGTAAACATGTGATAAAAATGTAGTATAAAATAAAATTATTTTACCGTTATGTACAATATCTAATTAAAAATTATTATCAAGCTTTTTTTATTTTTACTAACACATATTCCAAATCTCTTGGGTTAAAACGGCATCCTAGTTTCATTGTCGAAAATTTAATCAGTAGTTATCGTCTCAATTGGGCCTTTTTTTTGACGATTTATTGCAGTTTTGAATTGGATTTTTAGAAAAGGGACATGTTATATTAATCATCATATTGATACAGGGTGTTAGACAAATCGGTACAATAAAATTACAGTTTTATATTTAAAAACAGATTAGTTCTGTTGCACGAAGCGTCAAAAATTAAATAATTATTTTCATTGTACCAGGTGTCCAAATAAAAAGGGGACGCCGTTATCTCGAAAATTATTTATCGCAAAGCGGGGGAAAAATTTTTTTTTGTTAAAGTGGTTAAAAAAATAGCTAGAAATAATTTTTAATTTCCCAAAAAAACTACCGCGAGATGGTGCAACGAGGACAAATAAAAAAACCTATTTTTTTTTCAAAATTAGCTAGTATAGGGTACAATTTTGATAACAGCAGCAAAAACTCTAACCAATTTTGAAAAATTTTTTGTTAAGGGCTTTTTGTCGTATTTACAATGATAAGGGTCGGGAAAAATAATAAATAATGCAACTTTCAAATATATCTAATTTTAAATTTTTTATCGAAAGTGATTTAAGGGATACTCTTTAAAAAAAAAAATAAGTTCTTTTAAAAGTCGCTCTTTTCGGTGTCGGCTAGGTTGTAGTTGATTACTAGAGTGCGGGGTTTAAAAGGAATACTTTGTTCTTTGATTTTTTTTCGGAAGAGTTAATACAACCAGGAACTCGAAAAAAGAACTTATAGACTTGGGGAAAAGGGGACAACGCAAAACAAAGTCGATAAAATCTGTTGCCAGCTTGAAGTGAATTTAAACATTTCTAAGTAAAATTCCTTTTTAAGTTCAATATTTAAAAAAAAAAATGGGAAAAAAAAATAAATAGATTGCTAGTTTTGGGTTTTTTAAAAAATAAAAATTTTTAAAAGAAATTTTTTTGCTAAAAAAAACCACTTTTTATTTATTTTTATTGTTAAATATTTTTTCGCATTGAACATTTCCCCGGGGAAAAAGGAAATTTTTTCCAGGCGGAATATGGGCAATCCCTTCCCCAACGGGGTAGGAATTTTACAACCGGTCCGTTGATATATGAAATGAACCTGATTAGGTGTAGTGGACGTTGCCCGGGTTTTTTTCTTAAGTGTTTTGTGGTGTTTTTATTAAAAAAAATCTGTTAAAACTATTTACAAACTTATATTAAAAACTATAAAATGGTGCGTGAATGTGTTTTGTAAAAAAATTGGACTATTTAACGAAGATGTGTTTTTTGATAGGTAATTGGGGTTTTGTTTGCTAGGCGATTTTTTTACCCGGGGCAGTGGCGTAGATTTACAATAGCCTAAGGAAAATAACTAGACCAAAAGTTATTTATGCATTGTACTTTTTTATTATTTTTATTAGAATATTATCGAATTTATTTTTTGTGGTAGGTTTATAATATTGTGGGAGAAATTATACATTATACAAAAGGATCTTCTAATATTTTGGTTTCCCCCCAGATCCAATGACAAGAAACATTTGGTTTTCTCTTGGGGGGAATTGAAGAGGGACAACATTTAAAAGCACCCTATGCTAAGCTCAGACCATTTTGATCCACAGGATTTTTTTGATTAAGGCAAACAATAGCAAATATTTAAGGCCGGGGGCCATCTTAAAAAAAATTTCATATATTTGACAATCAATCTGTTGATGGAAAGTATTTATTATAGACTAATACATTCAAATTATTGTTAACGTTGTTTTGTATATTTACGAATCATCGTAAACTTTGGTTCTTGATTTAAAAAAACATCATTTCTTTGGTGTAGGTCTATCTAATAACGTTTGAGCTTTTATGTTTAAAACAAGTACATCTTTTTGACTCCACTTTATTGGAGACTTCCCCTAGGAAAGTGAAAGGGATGAAGACATATCCATGGATAATTGGGTGTATGATTTATCGAAAAATTTGACCACAGCGAGCGCTGCAATCAATTTACCTGTCCCCAAAATATATTTTGCAACATCCCCCTACAATTTTTTGGGGTTTTGAAAGATAATGCTTCATTTTGCGATTTTCTGAAAGAAAAAAAAAAAATTTTACAGCTAAAAAAAACACGTGGGGCATCCTTATACAGGGTGCCACAGATTCAAAAACATGCATGGGGATCTTGGAAACCGGAAGAGATACAAAGTCGGTTAAATTATTAAAAAACCCCTTTTGGTGCCCCCAACCCATGACATTTAGAAAGTTGTAAAATTCCGAGTACTTCCCCGGGATATCCCCGGAAAAAAAACCAAATTTGCCGATTTCGTTTTTTTTTTTCTGACGTTATTTAAAGAGATAGGGGGGGAAAAAAAGACACTTTTTCATGGGGCCCCCTACAAAACAGCGTTGAGAGATTTTTTTGGATGATGTTTCATTTTTGTTAAACCATCATCAACATTATTTTTTTTAAAACGGCACTTAATTGTTCATTGCATTTTTTTTTTTTCAGTTATAATCCCAATTACAATGATGTATAACACTTAATATTTTTCTGTTAAATAAACATATTTATTTTTTTCCTAAGAGAAAGAGTTAGACAAGGAACGCACAACATTTCTTATAGGGGCGTTTCATATTTGTTAAAAAATATTAAATTTTTATACATTTTTGTTATTGGAATAATAAGGGGGGTTAAAAAAGAAAAAAAAAAACCAGGTCCGTATTTAAAAAAAAAAAGGAAAAGATGATTTAACGAAAACAAACGTCGGGGGAAAAAAATCTTAACGCTGTTTTGTAGAGCCAAAAAAAAGACCACGAGAAAAAATCTTTTGTTTTTTTTCCTATCTCTTCAAATAACGTCAGAAAAAAAAAACAAAATCGGCAAATTTCGTTTTTTTTTGGGTATCCGAAAGTACTTTGGTTAAAACAACCAAAGGTATGGGTTACGTAAATACACAACTTTGCCATAATTTAACCGACTTCATATCTCTTACGGTATCCCCATGCATGCACTCGAATCTGTGGCACCCTTTTTTTATTTGGCATTATTTTTCAAACAAAAACTTTTGGAAAAAAAAAAATTCCCAAATTTAAATTTGGGGGAAAAAATTTTCCCTTTGATGCGGACTTTATGGTTGACACTGTAAAATTTTCTTGGGAATAAGTAGATAATTTTTTATTTTGCCTTATGTCTAATATTTTATGTTATTTTTGTGTACCGTATATAAAAAAAGGGGACCCCCCGTTTTTGTCTTTTTTTTTTAATTTGTGGCCCCCATTATTCTAAATTTTAGAAAAAAAATAAATTTTTTAAAATAACCAATACCCCAAAAAAAATTTTTTTTTTTTTTAGAATAAAATATTTTTTTAACTATTTATGTTGCTAATCAATTTTTTTTAAAAACAAAAATTTAAAAAAGGTCACCATAATTAGAACGATTTAAAAATTAATACTTTTAACAAAAAAACCTACGCCACGGGGCAAAAAATGCAAGGCTCCGTACAATGTTGCCTTGAAGCCCCAATTCATCTTCACCCTTTTTTTCCCCCATATGATTTTATTGATAATGTTCAAAACAAAGGGCCCCCTTTGAATGAAATGTTAAGTTTTTCTTTTTTCGTCTAAGGTTAAAACGATATATTTTTTTATTATGGGGTTAAAAAAGGAAAAAATACCTACAAACTGGCGAAAACCGCGTTTTGATATCTGCATTATTTTTTTAGTTATTTCAAAGCAACCGGTTTTTCAAATGATAAAACTATTTTGTGACAGATTAGTAATAGTTTTTGTAATAGTAATAACTTTATTCATGTTTACAACCACAAAAAAGGGTTTTTTTCATATGTCACATATAATTACATACATTGACAAGCTAAAATTACTATGAAAAAATAAAATATGTATAAATAAAATATAAAATCTACCACAAAGACATTGATTGTTGATACACTAGTTACTTAAACAGTTTATAAAACTCGTCAAAAAAGTAGCAAGCACTACTGCAGGACCTGCTTTAATTTGACCTTAAAAAATTTTTTAAGGCAAATCTTTGATTTTTTTTGGGGAGGTGATTAAAAAATATTGGACCATAGTACTTTAGTGCGTTAGACTTCTCTCTACTCTCGTAAAAGGTATTTGTAAATTGCTTCTCCCCCCTTTATTATGAGAATGATATTAAAACGCTGTAAGTATTCATTTAAATTTTTTTTAACATGTAGAAGTGCATACAAGATATATAAACATGGAAGATTTAATATTTTTTTTTTTATAAAATATTCCCCTTACATCATCTCGAAAACTTAGCCCTAACATAACTCTTAAAAAACCCCGGGTTGTAAAAAACCAAAAAAAAAGGCTGGTATGACATGGTGACCCCATGCAAGAATAGCATAGGTGCAAGTACTTTCAAACGGTGCATAATAAGCTGTTTTTATCACTGAATTAGAGACTTCGCCCACAAGATTTCTTATTAAAAAAAACGGTTCTTGTTAAATTAAAAAATTTGTTGATCTATATGTTGGTCCCATGTTAATTTAGGACCCCTAAGAACCCCAAAAAAAACCCAACGTTTACCGGATTATTTACATTTAAAAGATCACATAAAGAAAATATCATTTGGCACTTTTTTCTCGTTCAGTTTTAATTTGTTTGCGTTGGGGAAACCGTCTGCAGCTCTAGAAACCTCCCTCTGCATGTTATGTTGAAGAATATCCAAGGGGTTTTTTTTTTCCACTAAACAATGTTGTATCATCTGCATACAGAGTAAAAGGGGGAAATTTCCATATATTTATCAAGGTCATTAATAAAGATCAGAAATAACAAGATTAAAAAAAAAAATTTCCCAAAAAGGGGCCAGACCATCAATTTCTGATGAACTTTTTTTTCTTCTTTAAAAAAAATGTATCAAAAAAAACTTTCATTCTTGGATTTCATTATTTCTTTTCCCATACGCCGTTTTTTCAATACCTGTCAACTCAAAAAAAAATAGAAAATCTTCTTTAACAACATTGATAAAAAAAAAATTTTAAAAACCTGGTTGAAAAATAAGTTTTTTTAAACAAAATCTTCTTGAATTATATATTAAAAAATCAGTAACATCTAAAAAAAAACCCCAAAAAAAAAAAGATTCCAACAAGTTTGATGAGAATAAGTACCTTTCAAAGAAAATCAAAGCCAAAATTCAGATAAATTTTGAAATGCAATCCGAATTCTCGCTTCAGATGATACTATCGCAACCCCAAAAGAAGAGACCTTTGAAAAACTGGAAAAAAAAAATCCAGTATCCGAACAAGATAATGATGTCGATTATTCCTTTAAAAATATTGATTTTAATTTTAATTTATCTGAAAAAAAATTAAAAAAAGCTTTTCTTCATTTCGTCCGGCTTCGGTGGTATAGATTCATTAAGACCCGGAAAAACTTAAAAGGCTTGGTAAGTGACGAGCATGGTAACCATTCTTTTTTAAAATTCTTCGTCAATTAAGTCTTTTATAACTCATTTATTTCAAGGTTCAGTTCCCCAAAAATATTTGTAAATTTTTTTATGGAGCAAACCTATGTGCTTTTTAAAGAAAAAAAAAGGAGGTATTCGACCAATAGCAGTAGGAATATTTTTCGACGTTTAGCTTCTAAGGAATATGCTCTCGATTTATGAAAAGCTAGGAAACCTTTTTCGCCCATATCAACGGGTTTTGGAAAAAGGGAAAACAGAAGCAGCAATACATGCAATACGTCGTTTTTTTTCTTTATCCTCCCAATCCCGATAAAGTTATTCTAAAAAAAAGATTATCAAAACGCTTTTAATATGGTTAATAGAAAAACAATTTTATCACAGTAAGCGAATATCTTCCAGAATTTTTTTTCAATTTTTTAGCCAAATGTTATGATAATCCCAGTTTACTTTCTTACGGTGATCAACATATTTTTTCTCAAAAAGGTTAAAAAGGAATCCCCTTGGAAACTCTTTAATTTTTCAAATCCATTTTTTTATCAAATTAAAAACAGGGAAAAAATCTTTGGTATCTAGATAAATTGCCCTTTCCAAAAAATCGGGTTTTGAAAAATTTTTATAAAATAATCAAAGGGAAATAAAAAAATTTGGGTTTAAATTTAAATTTTGATAAGTGTGAATTAACTGTTTTATCCAAAGATCATTCCAATATACTATCAAATTTTTTAAGTGTTGTTCCTAAT
>JAHBCN010020464.1:0-15004 GCA_019359885.1 Listronotus oregonensis
AATCGATAGAAAAATTATTTCTAAAAAATGTTCTATGCATTTTTTATAAAATGCATACCTTTCGAGTTATTCGGGTTTTTCGTTGATAAAATCAACGTTTTTAATCGTTTTTTTGCAAATAACTCAATAATATGCACTTTATAAAAAACTGTAAATAACAAAATTGTAGCTTTTACAAAAACGAAATGGTTTTTTGTAATTGCTGTGGGACCAATACAGACCAAGTTGTTGTTTGTTAAAGGTTAGCTGTTATTCATCAAACACAAAATTTCAGAGTTTCAAAGGCAAATAACGCAAAATCTACAAATTTTTCGAGGAAAACTAATAATAACTTTTTTAAAGCATTTGCAAAGACCTTTCTTTTTTAAAGATATGTATCATAAAAGTTAAGTGAGTTATAATTGAAATAAGGTTGGACAAAAATTTTTTAAGTTTAAAAATCTTCGAAAACAACCCCTTCATTACCACCCTAATTAAAATGAGTCGTAGCCCTTTTTCAGTTCTCTCAGTTCTATGTATCATAAATACTTTCTAAAACTTTAACCTATTTAAATTGCTAAATTTTGAAAAAATGGAGCTGCAATTGAAAAACAAATTTTAGAATTTTAATAAAAAGTTTTCTTGAAAATAACTCGAAAACTAAGGGAGATACGTAAAAATTATTTGGGTATTAAATTGTAGCTTTTGAATAACAAACATTTTTCTTTTTTTAATTTACTGTATGACGGAAATTAAGTGAGTTATAAACATTTAAAACGCGCGTGTGTATAGACAAGCACTACCTTGTTTCAGTCCTTTAAACTCACCCCTTTAAAAAAGTAAGGGTTTTAAACAGTTTTAATATATAGGACCTTATAGCTCTTGAAAAAACCAGCAAAATGGTTTTTCAAAGAACTTTTTATCCCAAAAACTAAAGGAGTTATGCTTAAAAAAACAATTTTTTGGAGCAATCTAAAAGTGATTCCATGGCTTTTTTAAAAAATCCGCGGTTTTGTATTATTTTTTGCATTGCAATATTGTAAGGGGGGAATTTTTAAGGATTAAAAAATTACAAAATTAATACAATACTTTTGAGCAGTCACATTTTTTTAATTACAACTCTGTGACAATATGTTAATTTTTCTAGGGTAAAATATATTTTTTTTAAATAAATCATAATAAGGGTTGATTTTCAAGGGTTAAAATATATTGAATAATGTTTTAAAGAATTAAATACCTATTTTTCAATTTATATGAGCCCAATTTTATGTGACTTAAGTTTTAATATGAAAGTTTTGAAAGATTTTGCAATGATGGGTAGTTTTCACCCCTAAAAAATAAAAAGCTACCTTCAGCATAATAGATATTTTAGAGATGAGGATAAGTTAAGCCCTATCCCAAATTCATAAACATGAAAACTGATAATTTATTAATTTTTTTATAAATATATATATATATATATATATATATATATATATATATATATATATATATATATATATATATATATATATATATATATATATATATATATATATATATATATATATATATATATATATATATATATATATATATATTTATATATATATATATATATATATATATATATATATATATATATATATATATATATATATATATTTATATACAGGGTTGTGATTTAATAACGGATAAATTCAATAAAAGAGGAGGTATTTCTTTTCGAAAAACCTTGGACACGTCGATTTTATTTTGGATCGGGCATATTTTGACATCAAATGTAGATATACAGGGTGTCGCAAGAAAGTCTGACAGGAAAAATATTTTTTCTTAAATGGAACCCCTGTATATTTTAGCATTTTCGGATTCTCCGTAAAATTCTGGACATGTTTTATGTATAATGTCATATACCTATCTTTAACTGTTTACGAAATAATTACTTTTAAATAATAATTATAATACTTTGTTTCAACATAAATTGATTAATAATTACATTCCACATTTTTGAAATTTATTTTATCAAATGCTAGAAGTGGCCGCCAATAACAGCTTGCAGCACCCCAGGCGATCGTTAAATTCTTGCTGTAATTTTCAACTGTGCCTGGAGAAATATTCCTAATTGCATTACGAATGCGATCTTTGAGGATATCAAGCGTGTGTGGCTTATCTTTTTATACTTGATTTTTGACATAACCCCAAAGAAAGTAGTCCAATGGATTAAGGTCGGGTGATCTAGGTGGCCACTCTATTGATCAACGTCTGCCTATCCACCGATTGGGCAAAAACTTTTAAATAATTGACACTTATTTCAAGTCTATGTCAAATATTCACAAAGAGAGGTGTATAGGTAATCGAAATGACTGGTTATAAATGGTTCATACTGATTTGAGATGCTCTTAATGGCGGCCACTTCCAGCATTTGATAAAATAAATTTTAAATATGTGGAATGTAATTAATCAGTTTATGTTTATTATTTAAACGTAATTACTTAGTGAATAGTTGATGATAGGTATATAACATTATACATAAAAGATGTCCAGAATTTTCCGGAGAATCCGAAAATGCAAAAATATACAGGGGGTTCCATTTAAGAAAAAAATATTTTTCCTGTCAAACTTTCTTGCGTCACCCTGTATATCTACATTTGATGTCAAAATATGCCCGATCCAAAAATAAAATCGACGTGTCCGAGGATTTTTCGAAAAGAAATACCTCCCCTTTTATTGAATTTATCCGTTATTAAATCACAACCCAAAAATATATATATATATATTATATATATATATATATATATATATATATATATATATATATATATATATATATATATATATATATATATATATATATATATATATATATATATACGGGTGTTGCTCCGTCGAGCGGGACATAGGGAATCCCATGTAAATTTTGAAGTGGTCCAATATTGGCTCCCTAATTATTTTGAAGAAAACATTATTAGGATGTTTTAAAGAGTACGAAAAGTTGTACCCAGTGGACAAATTTCAGTTCTTCTCAGTCCGCCAGCTAAGAGATAAATGCTAAAATAAGTTACGAATCTCCTATCTTCTTACGCGCCCCGTATTATTAGAAGTTTATAATAAAATACCAGAAAAATTATTTAACCTCTTACTCTCAAGTTGTCAGATCAATGTCACATCATTTTTAAATAATGAACTACTCAAATCAAGAAAAATCACTATTATAAAGGGTTTTATCAGGGAAATAGTTATCGAAGAGTAGCGGACATGTTTGCAGCCTATTTTCCCAATAGGCCAATACCAAGTAAATCGACAATAGAACGGACGATAAAAAAATTTGAAACTATAGGCACAGTAATCAATAATTGCAAATGTGAAGAAAATCGACGTGAAAATCAGAGACAAATTGTACAAAACGAGAGGGATTTAGACGTGATACTTTGTGTAGAGGAGGCCGAAGGAAACATTAGCACGAGACAACTGGAGGACATTACTGGACAAGACCACACCACAATATCTCGAATTTTAAAAAGATGTAAATACCACGCTTACAAGTACGAAAGACAGCAAGAATTAAGAGACGGAGACGAAATACGACGACAGGAATTTTGCTTTGAGATGATGGAGAGGACAAACATTGACAGAGGTTTTTTACAAAATATTTGCTTTACTGACGAATGCACTTTTACATTGAACAACGAACCCAACATTCAAAATTTCCGGTACTGGAGTAACGAAAACCAAAATCGATTTGTTGAGACAAGGACTAAATATCCACAAAAAATTAATGTTTTGGCGGGAATTTTCGGCCACCATATCCTTTTACCATTTTTCCTTGACCGAAATTTGAATGCGGAGTACTTTCTGGAACTTTTAGAGGAACAAATTTTGCCTGCTTTGAACAACCTTGCTCGTGAAAATCAAGAGATTTGGTATCAAATGGATGGCTGCCCAGCACACAGTACAAGAGCAGTGCGCGAATACTTGAACAACGCATTTAATAACGACATCATAGGCCCGAACCACGCAATATCTTGGCCAGCCAGGTCTCCGGATCTTTCGCCAAACGATTTTTTCTATGGGGACATGTAAAAACTAGGCTTTATACCAATAAAAAATATGAAAAATTTAGACCAGCTAAGGAATGCTATTTCCGCTGAATGTGCCAGAATATCGATGTACTATCGATGTAACTAGCCAACGTAAGAAATGAGTTTTATAATCGTTTGGGTTATTGTCTGGCAGTTAATGGAGGAATATTTAAGCATTTGATTAAATCCTGATATTTTCGTCATAAATTGATTTCTAAATGTAGACAAATTTGTTTTATTGTCTTGCGTAACTGTGAGTGCACGTGTTGGAATTAGCTGTAAACTAAAATGAAATGCGAGGATTCTTTTTGAAATTCCCGTATAAAATTGTTCAGTTTTGGCAATGACATTATAAATTAATGATCTAAATTGGCACTGATAAATCGATATGTGTGCAGTTTACTCTTTACTGGTTGGTTGAAAAATGCTCAAATTTTCATTTTGGGTGGAACTTATTGTGCTCTTCAATAAATCCTAATAGCATTTTTTTTTAAAATAATTAGGGAGCCGATATTTGACTACTTCAAAATTTACATGGGATTCCCTATGTCCCGCTCGACGGAGCAACACCCGATATATATATATATATATATATATATATATATATATATATATATATATATATATATATATATATATATATATATATATATATATATATATATATATATATATATATATATATATATATATATATATATATATATATATATATATATATATATATATATATATATATATATATATATATATCATATATATATATATATACTATATATGGCCACGTGTGCGATACGTCATATAACCTTGAATGCCAGATGTGCATACCCCTACTCCTTTCCAGCCGCCTTGACCTTGACGGTGACTTTGACTTGGTCGACCTTGACTATGATGGTGGTTGTAATGGTTTGTAATAAAGCAGGCATTTGCTTAGTGAATGACATAATCAACAACACATCTGTTTGTGCTACTGCTGCTGCTATTGTTGTAGTTACTATAGTTACTATTACATAAAACTGTGTCTGTTACTTAAACGTGATTTGTGCAAGTGTTTGTTTAAGGTATTATTTTTGATATTTAAATAATATATTTTTAACTATGAACATTACTAAAGAAACTTTAGAAAATATAAATATTATGATTAATAAAGAAGCTGACAATTTTAATCGCAAAAAGTTAGTTGATTTAATTCCGGGGGTTCCATATGTTATAAAGAAAATTGTTCCTATGAATACACAATTTGGGAAAACACTTCTTGCTACACTTTTTGATCGGGTTAATAGTGAAACATTTGCTCTATTTTTACCGAGTCGTGTGTCTGACAATATGTCGAGCGATGTTGTTTCAGCAATGAATGCTTCGGATGGTAAATATACATTAACCTATTTGGGGCAGAGTAACCGCGTATTTCCCAATAATTATGTGAGTTCCAGGGCATTATTAACTTTTGGGTGTTTAGAATAATTTTTATATAATTATGTTAAAAGTATTTTTTCTTCATTTAATGTTTCATAGTTAAAAATTATTTACATATATCTAGTTAGATGCTTGCACATAGTGAAGTACAGTCATTTTTCTTTTGTCGTTAAAGATGTTGGGCGATTTAGTAACTGAGGAATGTCAATACACCTACGTGTTTTGGTTGGGGTTTAAGCTAAGAGATATGGCCCACGAGATGTTGGAGTTTGCAAGGGAAATGGATTATGATGAAGCCACCTTGGATCAGTGCAGAAGATACCTGAAAGATAGCATAGCTTTGTTAGCAGGAGCCCATCTTTGTGATAAATATTGCTATGGCAGCCTGACACTAGAAACATTTTGTGTTGAATTGATAGCAGAAAATTTAAAAGAGTACCTAATCAATATACCGCATTTACCTGAAGAAATACGTGCAAAGTATGAGTTGATTCCTATTATATCCGTCGATACTGTGGATGGAGCCCCTAACCAAAATGGCGATGATGATGGTGATGATAATGGTAATGGTGAACCTGAACCTGAACTCGAGCCTGAGCCTGAGCCAGCAGTCCAAGACATCCCCATTCCCGACGACAATAATCACGATCACGATGATGAAGATGAGGGAATTTGTGTTTGACATGAATTAATATTGTAACATATATATGTAATTGAAATTTTTTGTAATTAATATGGGAAAATAAATATGCTCAGTATAGGATTATTGTTTTCATTTAGGTTTATATAAATAATTAATATCTATAAAATCTTTTAGTTTAAGTTAAATATGGGTCGTGTTAACAACACAATTGATAAATTTGGTCGTCAGAGTAACTATAGCAATGTTGAAAAATTGCATGGTCTGCCTGGAATTGGGTTTAGGTTTACCTCTGAAGGCCAATATGATATTAACAAAAGCGTCTAACTAATGTTGGTACACCAAATATCCACTGATGTTGCTACACAGAATTTGTGAATAAGAAGTTCGGAAACTTAGACGTCAAATCGTTCAAATATAAATGATGATATAATTAAATTTTATTCTGCAAAATTAAGACAGTTTGCAGAGTTTGAAAAGGTTTACCTGATTTGGTGAAATTACGTGGAAAAATTCAAAGTAATGATCAAAAATGCAGGCACTCCAAAAAAGAATTGATGAATTAACTCAATATTATTAGTATTATAATATTCCTCTGTTCACTGTCATTATATAAAATTGCAACTTGTAAAGAAATTATTAGTATCAACTAAATATGGTGGTGTAAACAACAATATTGATAAATTTGGTCGCCAACAGAGTGGCTATAAAAAAGTTCAAAAACAACGGGTTTACCTGGAGTTGGATTTAAGCTAACCCCTGATGGTCAATACGATCTGGAAGGAAAGCATTTAACCAATGTAGGCCCACCTGCTATAGCCAATGATGCAGCTACTCTGGATTTTGTGAATAAAGAAATCTGGAAACTTCGGGTTATACTTACTGAAGTAATATATAAGGATCTTGTAAATCTTTTCAACCAAAAATTTCAGAAATTTGAAAAATTTGAAAAAGATATTGTTAACTTCGATATTGTAAAATTAGCTAAAAAAATTGAAAATGATGAAAGTCATATTCAATCTTTGGAAAAAAGATTAAAAGATTTACTTAATTCTTCTAAAACTTCTAAAATAAGGTTGTAAATGATTTATTGCTTTTAAATAAAAAAACAATTTTACTATAATATGTGTTTTATTTAAAAAAACTACCTTTCTACAATAATAATAATAATAATAATATAATAATAATAATAATAATAATGTTGTCCTTGGGTCCTCGTTTACTGAGGCAATGAATTTGGCCGAAGATCACACCGAGCGGACGCGAGGAGTTCTTCGATCGGACGGCCTTCCGATGACCCTATGGGTCGAGCCATGGGATACGTCATGTGGATCTTTCTAAATAATAATAATAATGTCTGGCCACCAGGACAATGCTTGACATTGTTCCTGGCGCTACCGAACACGAACAATCCAAGCAAGACGATACTGCCAGCGAGCTTGAAGGGGTTGCGGGTACCAACAGCAACCTACGAGAGGCCTTAAATCGGTCCGGTAGCCTATGTAATACCGGTAACCGCCGAGACTCTGTGGGGTGACATCCCGCAGGGTCACGGATATCTCGCATTGTCACGAAACGCAATGATGAGCAAGCTCCCAACAATCCACCCCGTTCGGATAGGGGTGCAGGGCAGGTTGGAGGAGCAACTGGACGGACGCCCTTAAACGACCTTGGCAATGGACATGGACGCTTCACGTGGACGGACGAGCTTAGGGACGATCTGATGGATGCATATTCATTCAGCGACCCCACCGCTAGAGGCTACATGAGACGAATGCATGCCGCATGGTGTGCTAAACACCCTGAATTCAGTCCTCTCTCCGAACAGCGTTTGAGAGACTATGTAGCTTATCTTAACCGCTCTGGTTATGTTAGAACTCCAAAACAACAGGAGCCACCTCAAGACCTGGAACCTATCCAGGATCCAGAACAGGATCAGCCTGCGGTGGATATGATAAACGAGATCGCTCCCGGGAACGCCGATAATGAATTAACAGAAAGACTTGTAAACATCAATATCAAGACCTACATAAAGCCTCAAAATATCGCACAAGCGAACAATGCACTTCGAGACAGATTTTCAGAACATACAGATATATTGGCACTTAACAACGCTGTTTATGAGGCTGCGAAACAACTTATTCCTAACAACCGCTCAGACAGCTTTCACCAAACTCTTCAAAAGACCGAACGCCGAATACAGCAAATAGCCAAGAAAATAGATTTGACGCGGCAAGAGGCATCACGTATACAAAGTGTATTAGAATATATATCATCCAACAGACCTTTCACTGGAAAAATCAGGAAAATAGCTTTAAAACTACGCCAAAAACACCATACACTTAACAGACATGTGCTTCTCATCATCAAACAGCGTTGCCTAGACCGCATACGATCCTTGGGTGTTATAAACAACAGCTTAAAGAAAAAGGCTAGAGGGATAAGAGACACAAATAAATTCGTAACTAGGCCTTCTAGCTTTCTCGCAGACTCAACACCAACAATTGAAAATCCGCCATCAGCAAATGTCGTGGAACAGTTCTGGAAGGATGTTTACGAAGTCTCAAAGCCATTGGAACGAGATACTCCAGCATTGACTAACTTTAGAGCCTATTGTGTGGACAGGCAGCTTGACCAGCATGAGAGTGCGCCAATCACGCCGGAGGAGGTGAAAAGTGCCCTAGATGGTGTAAGAAACTATTCTGCACCTGGTCCGGATGGTATCAACAACTACTGGTGGAAGAAATTTCCCAGTACACATCCACATTTAGCCAGAATCTTTGATTCTTGGCTCAACGGGGACACGCCAATTCCTGAGTGGTTTGTTGAAGGCCGAACCATATTGATACCAAAAAAGGGGGATTTAAAACTACCCAAAAACTATAGACCGATCACTTGCCTCAATACTTGCTACAAGGCTTTCACCAGAATTTTATATTCTAGAACATTGAGTGCAGTTGATCCCATACTCTCTGATGTAGGGAGCAGCGAGGAGGGAAAAGAGGAATCAATGGTTGCAAAGAAAATCTCCTAATCGATAGATGCATTACACAAGACTCAATCCAATACAAACGCAACCTGAATATGGCATGGATTGACTACAAAAAAGCGTTTGACACAACATCTCACGAATTACTGTTGCATTTGCTTAAAGATCTTAAGGTTCCTCTTAACCTAATTCGATGCATTGAGCGACTGATGTCACTTTGGAAATCAAGGTTCTCTATAACATCTGGAGCACAAAAAATTATTACCGAACCCATAACGTTTAAAAGGGGCGTATTTCAGGGTGACTCACTCAGTCCTTTGCTATTTTGTATTTCGCTGCTTCCCGTGTCCGTGTCTCTTCGAAAGACACGCGGATATTGCTGTGGACCACCTGGAAGACGTGAGCATAAGGTAACCCATCTGTTTTATATGGATGACCTAAAACTGTACGCAACTAGCGAGCGAGACCTACAACAGTCTCTTAAAGTGGTTCACGAATACACCAGAGATGTTGGAATGGAGTTCGGCCTCGACAAGTGTGCAAAACTTAAGCTAAATAAAGGCCGGTTCGGAAACGATTTAGAAGCTGACCAGCTTGCCGATAGCGCGCTACTTCGCCCTCTACAAAACAACGAGAATTATCGATATTTAGGAATCGACCAAAACCGGACTCAAGATGTTAGAGCTGTGAAGACCGAGCTTAGAGGCAATTACAGGCGACGTTTACGGAGAATTTGGGAATCCGAACTATCCGGAATAAATAAGGTCCTTGCTACCAACATGCTAGCAGTGCCTGTATTGCTTTACTCTTTTGGAGTGGTTAAGTGGACGCGAGAGGAACTGCGCGAGCTGGACGTCAGCACACGAAAAATGATGCATCTTCACCGTAGCATCCACCCGCGCTCATCAACATCCCGTATTTACCTCCCACGCCACCAGGGAGGTCGTGGCCTTTAAGCTTAGAGTGTATGCACGATCGACTGGTTTTGAGTCTTGCTTGTCAAGTTGCCAATAGTACTGATCCGCTGATGCAACTAGTAAGAGCACACGAAACAGCTAATGTTGGAGCGTTTCTATTTAAGGCAGCGGAGCGAGCAGCGGAAAAATTCGGTCTCAGATTTGCAATAGATCCAAACGACGACCAGTCACTTGTAAGGCTTGAGTCTAAAGCCGTAAGAACTGCAGTTAAAAGAGCAGAACAGCAGATGCTTTTAGAAGATCACATTAATAGGCCGCAACACGGAGTATTTTACCGAAACATAGAAAGACTCAATCTATCTCGAAACCTCACGTTTGGGTTTTTGAAATCTGCTGAGCTCAAGTCTGAGACCGAGGGTTTCCTACTAGCATGCCAGGATGGGGTGATAAACACGTTGGTATACCGAAGCCAGTTTTCTAACATTCCTGATACTGCTTGTCGAGCTTGTCGACAGCAACCCGAAACACTAATGCACTTATTGTCAGCCTGTCCAGTGCATGCTGTAAGTGGTTACATCCACCGACATAACGATGCGCTTCGGGTACTTTATTATCACCTCAGACATTATTACGGCATTGACGAAACAGCAATTTTGCCATTTGCTCCCGCGATATCGAGGCAGTAGTGGAAAATGACAACTGTCGCATATATTGGAATTATGCATTCACAACTACGCATCAAATTCGCGCCAATAAACCTGATATCGTTCTCCTTGATAAAAGGAATAACTCTATGTATGTGATTGAGTTCTCCGCCCCAGCGGAAACTAACATCGATATAAAGGAACGGGAGAAACGAGCCAAATATCAGGATCTACTTGGCGAACTTCGGAGGCTCTATCCGGAGTATAACGTGCGATTGGTTGTCCTGATTGTCGGCGTTTTGGGGGCATAAAGGAAAATGTGTTGGGGGAGCTGAAGTGTATTCCCGCATGTCAACATTCACCCGAACAACTGGTGATGAAAATGCAGAAATCTGTTGTCCTTGGGTCCCTTCGTTTACTGAGGCAATGAATTTGGCCGAAGATCACTGACCGAGCGGACGCGAGGAGTGGTCTTCGATACGGATGGCCTTCCGCATGATGCCCTATGGGGTCGGAGCCATGGGATACGTCATGTCGGATCTTTCTAAATAATAATAATAATAATAATAATAATAGTATAATAATAATAGACCAACAAATACTAAACTTACGTAGTTATTTCCATAGACTGGCAGATTATTCCCCGATACACCAAGCAATATGCGGAGCCGACGATTCAACACCGTTGCGACTGATGGATCGTGAAATGCGCAGACACCATCATACAGACCAGGAGAAGCTGCAAGCCTGGTTGGAGAAGCCTCCTCATGGACGTCACCCCAATGAGGTCACCCAGGAAAATGTCGACAAGTTCGCGTCGAACTACTGGCTGACTTCGGGGAAGATGTTCCCAGAGACTGAAGGCTTCTTATTGGCTATACAGGACCAGGTTATTCCAACGAAAAACTATCTAAAGCATATCGTTAGAGACCCGTCTATAGAGAACAATCGATGCAGATATGGATGTCAAACATCGGAGACAATCCAGCATATAACGGGGGTTGCCAAGCATTTGCAGCATCAGAGTATAAGGAAAGACACGATTCAGCAGCCAAGATACTCCATCAACAATTGGCAGAGAAGCTAAAGCTTTTACAGACTGCAAAATTGCCTTACTACAAGTATACTCTGAACCTATTCTCGAAAACAACGAATTTAAGTTGTACTGGGATAGAACTGTACTTACAGACCAAACTGTTGCTCACAATAGACCGATATTGTATTGGTGGATAAAGTTGAAGGAAAACAACACTGATCGATGTCGCTATCCCGAACAACAACAACTTACGGGAGAAATACAATGAAAAGTTTGCAAGTACAGAAACCTAGAAACACAAATAAGAAGACAGTGGGAATGAATAACGTCCAAACGATCCCCATTATTTTATCAACCACTGGCATTATACCAAAGACTCTTTTACAAAACATCAAGGGACTAGGTCTCGTGAACATCTGTATAAGGCTATGCAAAAGGCAGTTCTACTTGCGACCGCTCGGACTGTCCGAAATTTGTGGGGAATACAGCAGAACATAACATCACCTAAAGCCCGACAACACGGAAAGGGTTCCCACAGAGCTCAATCCTTTTGATATCTGAAGATGTCTGGGATGAGTGAATGTTCCCCTTAGAGGGAGTGCAAAGCCGGTGGCTTGAAATCGTAAAATGATGCATCTTCACCGTAGTATCCACCCGCGCTCATCAACATCCCGTATTTACCTCCCGCGCCACCAGGGAGGTCGTGGCCTTTTAAGCTTGGAGTGTATGCACGATCGGCTGGTTCTGAGTCTTGCTTGTCAAGTTGCCAATAGTACTGATCCACTGATGCAACTAGTAAGAGCACACGAAATGGCTAATGTTGGAGCGTTTCTATTTAAGGCAGCGGAGCGAGCAGCGGATAAATTCGGTCTCAGATTTGCATTAGATCCAAACGACGACCAGTCACTTGTAAGACTTGAGTCTAAAGCCGTAAAAACTGCAGTTAAAAGAGCAGAACAGCAGATGCTTTTAGAAGATCACATTAATAAGCCGCAACACGGAGTATTTTACCGAAACATAGAAAGACTCAATCTATCTCGAAACCTCACGTTTGGGTTTTTAAAATCTGCTGAGCTCAAGTCTGAGACCGAGGGTTTCCTACTAGCATGCCAGGATGGGGTGATAAACACATTGGTATACCGAAGCCAGTTTTCTAACATTCCTGATACTGCTTGTCGAGCTTGCCGACAGCAACCCGAAACACTAATGCACTTATTGTCAGCTTGTCCAGTGCATGCTGTAAGTGGTTACATCCACCGACATAACGATGCGCTTCGGGTACTTTATTATCACCTCAGACACTATTAAGGCATCGACGAAATGGCAATTTTGCCATTTGCTCCCGGCGATATCGAGGCAGTAGTGGAAAATGACAACTGTCGCATATATTGGAATTATGCATTCACAACTACGCATCAAATTCGCGCCAATAAACCTGATATCGTTCTCCTTGATAAAAGAAATAAATCTATGTATGTAATTGAGTTCTCCGCCTCAGCGGAAACTAACATCGATATAAAGGAACGGGAAGAAACGAGCCAAATATCAGGATCTACTTGGCGAACTTCGGAGGCTCTATCCGGAGTATAAAGTGCGATTGGTTGTCCTGATTGTCGGCGTTTTGGGGGCATAAAGGAAAATGTTTTGGGGGAGCTAAAGTGTATTCCCGATGTCAACATTCACCCGAACAACTGGTGATGAAAATGCAGAAATCTGTTGTCCTTGGGTCCCTTCGTTTATTGGGGGAAAAAATGTTTGGCCGAAGATCACTGACCGAGCGGACACGAGGAGTGGTCTTCGATACGGATGGCCTCCGCATACCCCCCGGGGGGCGGACCATGGGATACGTCATGTGGACCTTTCTAAAAAAATAATAAAAATAGATTACAATTATTAAAATTATACAATATCTGTTGCATCTATCCAAAGTTATGTTGACGGGGGAACCCAACCATTTTACAAAACTTGATTCTTTTGGTTTTTTTTTCGTTTAGGGGAAATTTTTTTACCAAATAAATATCCGGTTTTTTGTCTTCTGCAGTTCAGCTTTAAAAACTCCCATAATTGGTTGACCATCTGTGGCTAAAAAAATACGTTGGTGGATTTGTTAAATTCACTTTCCCACTTTGAATAGCTCTGTCGACCATGATGGTATATATCATTTGTCAAATATATTCTATATTTTTATACGAACCACTTTCCCCCAAGCGAAATTTAAACTTTTTGGAACTTTAAAAATTTATTATATCTTAATCTTGGTATGTGGTTTTACATCAATCGGTCGATCCCAGTAGTGCGATGTTTGGACTATTGTAAGTTTTTGAAGAATTTTAAAATAGACCATTTATGACCCTCTTTTGAAAATGCTTATATAAAATATTTTTCAATGTTCTTATGACCCAACAATTGCTGTTTTTTTAGGATATGTTAGTAATGATTAATTTTACTTTTTTTATAAAAGTTTGAAAATCTTTATTATAGAATTCTTTCCTTGATCACTTTGTAAATTATTTGGTGTGTTTTAGCCTCTTGAATAATATTTTTTATTCATCATAACTTCTTTGGTCTTTTTTTTAAAGGCCTTTTAAAAATTTAATAACAATTAATGCACACAATATAAAAGCATGTTTTCTTGAATTTTTGCATTTTGCCAAATCAATTGCCACAAGTCATCGTATCCTTTAATTTTGTCCGCCTTCGTTTAAAAATTTTTTTTTATTGGTCTGTGTATTTCATTAACAACTTTAATTTTTTTTTCACTAGGCTCCATATTATCTTTATCGGTAATGTTTAATCACCTACTGGGAAAATATTCACTTACATGTTCTAATAAATAACCCCCTTCACGAAAAAAATTCCCCAATTTAAATTTTAAAAAATTTAAAGTCATCCCCCAGTATGACCTGCCATTTTTGGAACTAACCAAAAAAAAATCAAAAATTTTTTGGGTGACCCCAAAAACTTTTTTTAACCTTAAAAAAAAATTTTTGGCTGTGCATAGTTAAATTAAAAAATTTTTTCTTTAATCGCTCAAAACAACCACAAAAAATAACACAAGATATGGAACTTATGAAAAAAAAAAATAAACAACCGCCATTATCTTAGAATGATATAAAAAATAAAAATTCAAAATAAATTTCCAACCCCAAAAACATTCCATAAAAAGCTATGCATTTCACTTACTACGTCTAATATTTAAATTAACCACATTGTTTTAACACAAATCCATTGTCTTCTTTGATTTCTGCAAATTTATTTATAACAACATAGCCAATCATATTTTTTATACATCTCTATTTTAAATAGCCGAATCCTTTTTTTCCTT
>JAHBCN010020465.1:0-15037 GCA_019359885.1 Listronotus oregonensis
TAACTCATAGGAATGTATTAATAACACAGCTTCACAAAAAAAAGTTGAAGGTCCGAAATACTTTACCATAGTATCTTTATATTTTTGTGGGGTCGCTGAATCCGAATCCGGGGTCATTATAATCCTATCAGGTCAGGATTAGGCGTAATTTGAGGTCAAATCTCAACCAAGTTTGATAGGGTCAAACTGACCATGGATTCGAATTCAGGGACTTCAAAAACATAAGTATTCATTTTTCAAATTCGGTTGCGATTAATTTTGCATATTTGACCTTGAAATGACCTTAATCCTGATCTAAAGTTCCGAAAGACTTGAATATGGTATCTTGATCTTTTTTGGGTCGTTGAATCCGATTCTGGGATCAGTTTGACCCCATCGGATCATGATCAAGAGATATTTCTAGGTCAAATCTGCCAAGTTATAATTTTAATAATTATTGTTTTAATAGGTATGTCTAACAGTTTGTGAATTTTAAAGTGCTTATATTTATTGTTTATACTTGTTTTGTGTCATATGACTGAGTTTTTGTAATTTTGACAATGTCGGTCCTGATAATGGCCTAGTTTGGTTGAAAGCCAGCGATAGCATTTATTATAAAAATTTTATACCTATTACCGAAGTTTCAATTTTTTCTATTGTTAAAGTATACTAGCCAAGCAACATCCGATAAAGATACCATGGTCAAGTCTTTCGAATTTTTAATTTTTTTTATTGGGCTGTGTAATTTTGCACATTTGACCTTGAAATGCGCTGGATCCAGACCTGATAGGGTCAAACTGACCCCGGATTCGGGTTCAACGAGCCCAAAAACAAATAGATTCCATGGCCAAGTCTTTCGGACTTGCAACTTTTTTTTGTAGGGCTGTGTGTGTAATAAAAAATATATTTATTTTAACCAACTTTAAATTAGTTTTAAACATAAAAACTCAGAATGTCTAAAAAATCTTATTTGTGTAGGGTGTGTCGTAGGCGGTTTTGGGAGTTTAAGGCAAAGTAGACAAAATTAAAATACGCAGTAGGGACACTCCTTTCCTTCTCCCAAGACAAAAGAGATCGGGCCGCTAGCGAGCGGTGGCGAGTTAAGTGCTTTGGGCATTTTTGCAATACACAGACTGTCGTCAATCGTGGAGTTTTGTGTTGTAACCGATATTTATACCTGTATTTGTGATTTTCCTTTGTGACTAGGATATTTTTTCTATTAACTAAATAATGGTGGTCTATTGTTTAGTTGATGAATGTTTTACAAAAATGGGCGCTCCAGAGGTATCATTTTTTCGTTGTCCTAAAGATACAGAAGGGTATCTAAAATAATTTTATATTTGTACTATAAAAAAATCCTTAAATATGAGTAGAGTAAAAGTACTTATTAAATTTTTTATGTATATTTTATATATATTTGGTAAAAAAAAAATTTTTTTTTTCAGAAAATCGATTAGAAGTATTGACCTTTTTAAAAAGAAAAGTAAATAATTCCTTGCACTTAGTGGTTGCCTAGAAAATATTTATTTTTGTACTGTGAGGAAATATTATTTCCTTGTAGTTATTTGTAAACTAAAAAAAATGATTAAAAACAAGTTATTCAGTATAAAAAAATACTTTTATTTTGTTCTTATGAAACATTTTTTTTTATTACTAACCTGAGAAATTACCATTATTTACTGCATTCCTCTAGTCATAAGTTACATTTCTCTCCCTAGGTAAATAATAATAATAAAAAAACACCTACGTAAATAATAAAAAAAAATCTGCCTTCATGTACAGTCATATTTATAGAAATGGGGGACACCATTTTGTGTGTAAATCGGTCCTGATTGATTTTTACTTACTTACTTAAAAAGTGTATGGTTAATTAATCTGTCACTGTCAAATTTTTAAAATGGTGAATAATAAATTTTGTCAATTATTGTTGGTTTTAGGGTCCTACCACTATAACTTTGGGAGAGCACGTGGTCACGACTGCAGCCAATCAGGGATTTTAAATAGTTCGCGACGCATTCAAGGCGTTAATCACGTGGTGTCCCAAAGTTAAAGTGGTTGGACCCTCTACTCGCTGTTGTCTTTATTGTTAATGGTTGGATCTGCGATATTACAGAAATATTTTTTACATTAAAATCAATTGATTACCTGTTTGCTTATCGTGTCACTGCCAACACTAACCAAAACAGCAAATCAATCAGAAAAACCTGATTTACGCAAATATGGTAAAAACTACTCATAAGACTTATGCCCAATTTATATGAATATAACTGTACATGTGTCTTCGACTTTTTTGGCAACAAATCCCTAAAAAATTTCTTTGACGGCATTTGATATCTTTTAGTTAGTTTTGATTAGTTAATATTGTATGATACTATTATTATAATAGTATAGTTATTATATGATGTCAGTATGTTATATTTTCAATTAAATTATTACCATAAAATTAAATATTTTAATTTAATATTTAATTTAATGAACAACATAATTTTGTGAACACCATAATTTAAAACAAGGTAAGTAAACAAATCTACATTATACCAATTTATGTATTTACTATTCCGCTAACCCCGGTAGAATCATCCAAATAAAATAGATACGTTTCGAGTGCGCGCGACCCCCGTATTGGCCCACGTCCGTCACGACCGCTCATAAATCGCGGCACGTCTTTGATGCAGAGAGGGGAAAGGCACCGACGAGAGTGTCCCTACTGCCTATTTTAATTATGTCTACTTTGTTTAAGGTTTTGGCTACCCTTAAATATCAACTTCACACTTCTGCCTGCCCGCAGCGCAACAAGCATTTATGCCACCGTGCATAGGACATATGGTTTTGAGAGCTTGGGTTCTCACAGGTACTCGCCGGACTGCTGCGCAACGCACATAAATCTCGCTTCTCGGCGTGGCGAGTTGGGGTGCAGTTGGGAACAGTTTTACTGGCAACCCCCAGCTCCCGAAAGCCACCACCCCTTTGTCACTGACTCTAAACAGTTTTGTCTTTTAACTTGTTTATATTTTAACTTCTAACCCATCTTTTTAACACTCCACATTCCCTTTTTCACACTTACCGCCATAGCAGCAGTTCCGTGAAAAGTGTCAAAATATTTTCAAGGTATTTAACACACACAATTGATTGCCAGAAATTGGGATATTCAAGGCCTTTTCAGGTGGACTGTAAGGGGATATATAATGGTGGCACTTCGTGTTACTCTACCAAAAACTTCTAAAAAGGAATAGTAATTTCTTCTAAGATACTTATTAAAGAGTTAAAAGTCCACTACAGCTGGTCAGTGGGCAAAAGAAGAAAGCCATTATGTAAGAGGTGGATCATTAATAGGGCAAACGGACTTTCTTTGAATGGAATTAAGAATGTTAAGAGTTGGTAGATAATATAAACTGATCGAAAAAAGTTAAGGATATTGTGTTTTCACGATGGAGAATTTTTTTAGAAAAAATGTAATAGAGCTATTAATATATATGTCGTTTACGTTAAAAAAAAATGTTTGTAAACATAGCAAATTGTACCCAAACAGATAAAAAGCATTATCACCCAAAATTTAGATTTTATTTTTGTAAAATTTACCTGTGTTTGCTAAGCGGCAGTTTGCGATATAGTAGTTATTCTGCCATCACCATCCTGCCAACCACATCGCCAATTTGAATAAGCGTTACTTAACGGTAGAGGAAGCAAATCAAGCCATTGCATTGGGTTGCTTCTTGGAGGTGCGCGACAGATCGATGTGGCTGATCGGTTTAATGGCTCTCAAAGTATAATTTCCCGACTTAAAAACCGATTTAATAAGACTGGATCTGACATGAATAGGCATAGGGAGGGTAGACCAAGGTCAACAAATGCTAGGGAGGACCGAAGATTAATAAGAGGAGCTAGGATGAATCCTACAAGAAACTGTACGTTGCTCAGCCAGGACCTTTTCGCTACCAGCAGAATTCATATTACCCCTCAACGGTCTTAAATCGATTAAATAAAGAAGGTTTACATTCCTATAGGCCTATAAGGCGCCCTCCGTTGACTGCAGTCCATAAAGCTCAACGTTTGTTTTGGTGTAATGAAAGAGCCAACTGGAATGATGAGTGGCGTACTGTGATGTTCAGCGATGAAAGCCGCTTTTGTCTTCGTCCTGACAGACGTACAGTCCGTGTCTGGAGACCAAGAAATTCAAGAGTTAATGACCGATATGTTCAAAAAGTACATCCATTTGGAGGTGGAGGTGTAATGGTCTGTGGTGGAATTTTCTTCGGAGGTCGAACGGAGTTGTATGTTTGTGAAGGTACAATGACAGGTTAAATTTATGACCACGACATCATTGATAACATTTCTGGAATTTGGAACCCAATTTCAGATTTCTGAATGATAACGCTCGCCCGCACAGAGCCAGGGTAGTACAAGAACGGCTAGCATTTAATGAAATTAATCATCTGTCATTACACCCACTGTCTCCACATTTAAACTGCATCGAACAAGCTTGGGACATGCTCGAAAGGGCACTAATTGCCCATCAACCTTCTGTTCAGGACGTAAGGTCACTGATGCAAGTTCTTCCACATTTATGGGATACCTTAGACCAAAATCACTTGGATCATTTAATTTAAAGTATGCCTCGCCGAGTTAAAACAGTAATAGTCAATAGAGGTGAAATTACCCGCTATTAATATTATTTTTCTTTTTGATAATTATCCGTTTTGATACATTAATAGAGTAAAGTTGCCTGTTAATTCTAATAAATATTTTTTAGTAAAAACAAGTGTGTTTCGTTTCTGAAAGAGATGGAAGTAAATATACGTTATAATTTTTTTTATGAAAACTATTTTTTTCTCAGATAATTCACAATATCCTTAATTTTTTTCGATAAGTTTATAACAGTAATATTGGTATAAAAAAATTCATAATATAGGTACCAAAATTGCTAGTTTATAGGATAATGCAATTTAGAATTCTCTAAATTATACAAGGTTGTTTTTTAAGTTAATAGTTTAATTATAAAACTTTAAAGGAGAGTTAGGTTATTATTACCTTTTACTTAAGAAATAATTGCATTAATGTGTAACACGGATGGATGCTATCATAATGTGGTCAGAATTTCTCTTGTTTATATAGGTATATAATTTCAATTTTGCTCTATTGGGAATATATCGAAACCATGAATGAGTAAATGTAAGCTTAATACCCACCTTCATACGTAATTGGAATATTGAACGTATGACTACATCGTATCTACCTATACTATTATGGTTCAATGCACTGAAATTGCTATAAACAGATCTACTTACTTATTAACATACTCCGAACAGTCAGGGATAGATTTGTTTGTAATATAGTAACTGTATAGACCACAAAAATATGTTATTTTACTTTTTAAAAGTTTTTAAAAGTATGGTACCATAATATGTATTTTTTAACAACAGTGTAATAGTATTTTTTAAACCGAGAAGAAAAATGCTTAACTACCCTCGAGAGATGTACATAATTAAATGAAAGACGCAGAGCTGAGATTGATTAAAAAAATATGGAGACAAAAATGGAAATTTTCCACATAGGTTTCTTTACGATTTTATTTGCAATAATGAACATTTTGTAAAAGTAATAAAAATGTATGGTTTTAAGAAAGTGCTGAGGTAAGCAGCATTTTAAAACAAATAAGTGGTTGGTATAAGGACGAGAAAAAATTAAACCTTGGTAAAAAAGTAAATAAAATACATAAATTGGTAGCAAAGAAAGGATGAATTGCACTGCACAATTTTAGACAAAAAGGAAAAGCGAAAAAAATGTTTGATTTTAGCGGTTAGTAGGAGAGGGGACCAACGTTTTGGACTAGATATAAAAAACATAGCATAATTGAACCAATATTTTTTTTACAAAACTATCAATTTTAAAAAATATGAAAATATGGGCAGTTGACAGCATCTAAGAATAAAATCTATGGAACCTGCCTACAGAAAACCTTTATTTTTATGATACCAGAAACAGAATGACCAGCGTACAAAACATTTATTTAAATGATGCTCGAATTTGCTGCAATTAGAATGTCAAAATAAATATTCTAATAATTTTTAATTACAATTTTATACTTTTTTTATTGTAAGAATACCCTTTCCTTTTTTTATTTAATAGAAAAACTGTGTGTTGTGTATCTTGTAGGTAAAAAAAACGCCATTTTTGCTAATAGTCCATGACGTCTTGAAAAAGTTAGTTCAGGTCAGCTGGTTTTTTGATATTTTTTCTTATAGAAATTAGGAAGGGATACAATGAATTTAGGACCTAGGAGTTGTTGCGTATACCTAATCGCATCTTCTCTTTACAGGTAAAAATTATTAATTTTAAAATCCTTTTAAGATTTAAAAAAATCAGAATTTTTATGTCCTTTTGGCAATATAGATTTCTAATTACCAGACAGTTTCGCAATTGATAACATCGTGCAAGACAATATTTTAATAATTAAAAAAACAAATTATATTTTTAATCCAAATGCTGATAAAGACGAAACAGAGAATACATTTACTACGTTGGAAATATTTTTTTTTCGAACGTAGGGGATAGTGATAGTGGCAATGTTAGTTATTTGAGATTGCATTTTTTTAACTATTTACCTATCCAAAAGATCCAATCACAAATTTAAAAAAAAAATTAAAGCTTTGAACCATTAAACCTACCTATTTAAAATTAAAAAAAAATACAACTAATATTCGACATTTTTTGGTACGATAAAGTTGCTTATCAAATAAAATTAGTAAAAAATCTTAAGTTCGGTTGCAACTATTTTTTTATAAAATATTTTACCTAAATTTTGAACGCTTGTAAGTCTTGAGCTAAGCGGCTTTTTAAAAACAAGGCAGCGTTGAGTAGGGAATCAAAGGGTCTTTGAAACAAAGTGCTGTATGACCCCCTTTTTATTACAAAAAAGATAATACGAAATACTAACATCATTTTTAACAAATGTAATTTAGACAGTTGTCACTTGGTAGTTCTTATCTTTGGTGGGTATCGTTTTTGACAGATACTATAAGTAACGGGAAAGTGGTTTATTTGTCAAAACTCATTTACATTTTAACATTGTGAACGCTTTACCAAACTATGGTATGTTTTCTTGCTTTAAAAACGAAATTTTAAAACTATAAATAATTTTACAGAATGTAGACCTGTAAAGGACAAAATTGGTTGCAAAAAAATCTTATATTCTATCATTTACCGACCCTAAACCGGTTTTTTTTATTTACGTCATTTTACCTTTAACCTGCGAAATTTGAATAAAAATTATTTTTTTTTATTTGCGGTACTTAATTAATATGGTACCTTAAAAATTAGACAAAAATCGTACCCACGAGATCTTAAAGCGAAAAGTAACTTTTTTTATAGATTCAGCTCTTTTTAAATCTTTATGACATCTTACAAATGCTTATATTTGCAGCCTAAGTATCAGATACCGTGGGTGCCGGATTTTTAGATGTTTAACCCATTTTTATCTCTAAAACAGATACAATAAAATATAAAATTAATTTGAATTTAATCGCTTAAATAATTAAAGTATTTTCTATAACTAAAAATAGCCATATAAATCTGCATAAAAACAAAATAGATAGGTTCATTTGTCCCCAATAACCCCAATCCTTTTGTCGGTATATTAAGCCAACTTTACTGCCTAAATTAATTTGAGTTTTCTTTTTGTGTATTCTGTGTTATAGGTTACAAGTTTTGCGTTCTTACTTATAGATTGAATAGGTAATTTATTTTACATTAAATCTTAATCCGTTAAACATTAATTTTGATAATTTAATTAAATTAATACAAATTTAAAATAAGAGTAAACCGGTAAACTTTTAAATATAGCGTGGGTTCAGTATTATACAATTCTATGAGTCCAAAATGAAATTATTGGGAAATGGCGATTGAATATTTGATGTTCATTTTTTGTTTTTACCATGGAAATGTTTAATAATTTTAAGTACTGGTTTTAGAATTATATACTTAAGAATGAAAAAATTTCATGATTCTTATTTGAATTTTGTTCTTATACGTTTTGAAGCAAAAAAAACAATTTTTGATAGAACATTTTTTTTATTTGTGAGTAAAAATTTTACAAAATATCAGATTTTTTTCTAACAGCTTACAAAATTCTGTAGAATTAAATTTTTTTGTTACATACTAGGAAAATAATGACATAAAAGCATATTATTGTATTACAAAACGTAACATCGGTATTTCTACCATAAAAAAAATTGGATTAAAAAATAATGGAGATATTTTTGCTTTAAAAAAAGAACGGAAAATATTATGTTTGCTAAAAAGAATACATAAAGTTAACTATTACTTTAAATGATTTAAGAAAGTTCACACTATTATTTTCCTTTGGTACTTTTGTTATTGGTTGATGTTTTATTTACTTTCCTATTAGTTTTTGAAACCGTGGAATCAGCTTTTGTTTTTTGCACTTTTTTTTTGAATTACTTAGCAAACACGGTTGAATCATTATATTTATTGAAAAAAGTGCGAATAAAGGTAATATCCACAGCAGGCATAAACTTAAACAGCTTTGTAAGATCTGCAACTTTTGCAAATGGTAAAAGACATTTTTTAGGTTGTGGTGTAATTGTTATAGCCGGTAGCGGTACAACAGAAGTAGTTATTGTTGCTCTAGTCTTGCTTGATGAACTGATGGGGACTTCGATAAAATTTTCATCGTGATGATGTTTATAATACAATTTACTGGGTAATCTCTGACAATACATTATTTGTTTTAAAGAGGCATAAGGGATTTTTTTAAAATTTAAGGTTTGCGATGCTTCTTTGTACAGATAGAAATCTTTATGTGTCATGTGAAATACCTTAAAAGGATGTCTTTGATTTACAGTACCCAGATTACGCAACAATCCTAGAGGGCTGAAAATTTCTGCGCTCGAAAGCTTTCGCTGGATTTGGCTGTGAATGTTGTCGACTTCTTGTATGCCACTGTGCCCCGGTTCACAAAATTTATGTATGATTTCATTAATATTCGGATATTTTTCTAAGAACTTCATAAGGGCCAGACTCATGATAGAGTTTTTATTTTGAGGCACGCAAGAATCCGACCAGAGAATAATTTTGTTAATATGAGGGAAATCTTTCACCACTCTATCTAATATTTTTATTAAAGCAGATGCAATATCATTGCCTTGTCGTATTTCAATCAAAATTTCGCAAAATTGCAGTAAACAAACACGCCGTGTTTATTGCTACTACTCGCAGACAAAACTGAAACAGCAAAAATTATATTGTTCTAACAGCACAAAATACTATCCTCTCATTGGTTGGGCTATTAGAACAATATAAAATTAAACTGTTTTTAAATATGACTAATAGAACAATTTAATACTGGTCTTATTTAAGTTTGTGTTTTAAATTATTTAGGTATTTTTATACACATAGAACAGAAATTTTTTATACTATCGTTCTAGCATAAAAACCAATTTCGCGCCAAAAGTGCTGTTAGAACAGTATAATACTGAACCCACGATAGGTATATTAATATAAAATAAAAACTTTTTATAGTTCGTTTAATATTGTTGTGGAGAATTCATCTATTAAAAATATATTTTGGGTTACTGTGCATGAACAAAGCCAATTGACCCTTTCAAATTTGCAGGTCACCTCAAAAAAACTTTAAACCCTTCAAAAATTTAAAAGAAAAAACCTGTCAACACATTTCGGTGACAGGTAGGTCGCTGTTTTCAAGATACAAAAGAAACTCAAGGATATTTTAAAAGTTAAACATTAAATCAAATTACTCTTTTTTAGTTTTGCAAAGATTAAGAAGATTCTCAGAAGGTTTATTAATTTTTAAAGGATTTTTCGAGTTTTTTTTTAGATGATTTGTTGTTGGCCAAAATTAATTAAATCTGCGTGCAGAATTCTGTAGCCCGAGATCTGAATCGAAGCAGTCCTGCCTGATTAGTGTTTAATAAGTTTCTTTTTCTTCAAATATGTTTTAAACTTTCTATAACAAAATATTACTTTTACTGGTAACGCCAGTTACGTCACCCTTAAAGAATGGAATATTTCTAGTTCTGGGGTAACAAAATCCTTTAAAGGTTTTTAATTGAAAAACAACTTCTCCTTTAACCAGTGTGGTATTCTTTTTAAGGGAAAAAAGAGGCACACAAGAAACAAAATAAGTATTTTACCAATTACAATTAAGAATTACTTGCTTCATCTTTAGATTCCACTAAGAAATAGCCAGTTTTTCGAGATTTCAAAGATACATTGTTTGTCCAAGGTTTTTTATTGTGACCAATATGTGGTTACAGAGCTGGGTAAGAATCGAATCCAGGAATCGATTACTTTTTAAAAATAGGATCCGTGACCTAAATTCATTATATAATTTTAAAATAATCCCGAATCTTTTTGGAAAGATTGTCAACATTTCAGTGACAGGTCGGTCGCTTTTTTCAAGATAGAAAATAATATGTTAAACGTCAAACATTAAATAAAATTACTCTTTTTTACTTTTTCTAAGATTAAGAAGGAAAAAAGAAATCGATTACTTTTATTTCTAATTTAAGATAAAACCCATTTCAAATTTTTACTCAAGATTCTTAATTTTAAAATTTTAACCAAGCCCCCCTAAAATCCTTATATCCCGAATCTGAGGCAAATTGGTTTATAAAAATGCCAAAATCTGCCATTTTAAATTTCCAAATTTTTACCTAAGATTCTTAATCAGCTCAACATTGATTTTCAGAAATTAAGATAAAGAATTTTAAAACATCTGCCTATTAAGATCTTGAAATAAGAAAACACACCTAACATGTAAGTTCTAACTAAAATTTGTAGTTTTTAGATCCGGAGAAACAAAATTTTAATAAAACATTTTTTTTTTGTAACCATAGAGTGTGGTATCCAAAAACGTCATACATTTTACTTGTATTTATGTTAAAAGTTCTGATTGCTCGATCTTGATAATTTTTGTTATCCCTAGCCCTGATGAGCTTTTAAATGGGACATTTAATTATTTTTATTCAGAGTGTCATCCAAAGTAAATTTAAAATTTTAATACATTTTTATATTTCGTAAGCAAAGAAATTATTAAACGGTACTGGTTAAACTTTCTGTAAAATTACAATAAAATGTCCTATTTATAAGTCGCTTGAGGTCTCAAGAATCACATTTAAAATCCTTATGAAAATCTATCATCGCAAGTTTTGAAATACAGTTCAAAAAAATGTTCCATTTAAGGGTGGATTCATGTTAATCTCAGAAATAATTCCAAAAACTAATTTAGCTAAGAGTTACAGCAATTCAAAATGAGACTAAAATTATATATTGCGGCTTGATTGATGATTAATCAATCATCTGGATTTTGCAGTATCGTAGTTACCATTTGTAAGTATAAACACTAAAGATGATCCGGATTCGTGATCCGATACATAGGAATTGGTTACCTGGATTCGATTTCTTTTTTCTTTAATAATGATATCGTGTTTCATATTGGTGATTCAATATCTTAACGAGGATCCGGATCCATGAATCGATTCCTTTTTTGAAGGATTCGTCCCAGCTCTGGTGGTTAATCATTTAAGAAAACAAATTTTGTTACGGTTTTTCAAAGAAAAATCATTCTTAATAAAAAAAATAGTCTAGATGGCGTTTTTGTTAAATTAAGATATCGAGAATTGAAATTTAAACAGTATTTATAAGGTGTACAACTAAGAAGGGAGGCTGGCTGTATCTCAGAAAATATTTATCGCACAGCGCTGGGGAAAAATATTGGTAGTAAAAGTGGTCAAGAGACATAGCTAAAAATAATTTCAGGCGTAACTGCAATCTTGAATCTAAAAAAGTGATGTTTCCGTGAATTTTGCTATATTAACCTAACAAAAAAATACTTGATCTTTAAAGTGGACGATAATCTAAACCTTTTTTGTTTGACAATTTTTGCTTTATCTCTAAAAATAAAGTGGTGGGGGATATCCAAAGGTTTCCGTCAAACAAACTCTGTATCTACGAAACGGCTGGGCCGATTTAAACTAACTTAAGCTTGTTGAAAAGAGCTATTCTTGGGCTATAAATCTTTAAATATTTAAAGTTTTTTAGTTTCACACGTCGCCGCTAGAGGGTTTTTTCGACATTCCGACAGAAATATTAGTTTTCTCAAAAAATTAAATGTTTGGGTATTATTTTTCTTTACGAAAAAGTAGCTAAATAATGCCTAAACAAGCTCGCGAAAACCGTATCTTGATATCTTGTTCCTTACCTAAAATTTAGGCCAAAGGAAATTTTATTCGTCAATATCTCAAAAACTATAAAAGCTACATGAAATATTACATGACATAAATTATGTATTTTTATAAAACCTTTAATAAATAAGGTTATAAAATCTTATCGTCTAAATGCAATACTTTACGAACTATAATCAAAAAATCGAAGTTTCAGGATTTTTTCCCTTGAATTCCCTTTTTTGATTATAACTCGTAAAGTACTGTATTCAGATGAAATATTATTTAATCTAAATTAGAGGTTTTGTAATAATACACAATTTATGTTTTATAAAATTTCTTGTAGCTTTAATAGTTTTTGAGATATTGACGTATAAACTTTTCTGTGGTCTAAATATTAGGTAAGGAACAAGATATCGAGATGCGGTTTTTGCGAGCTAGTTGAGGCATTATTTAGCTACTTCTTCATAAAGAAAAAATTATACCAATGCTTTTAATTTTTTTGAGAAAATTAACCATTTCTATCGGAATGTCGAAAAAAAGCCCTCTAGCGGCGATGTGTAAAACTAACAAAACTTTAAATAAGATTTATAGCCCAAGAATAGCTCTTTTTAACTAGCCCAAGTTTCAGTAACACTAAAATCTTGGACTTCCATTGTCTTTATTTGTTAATTGATACACAACGTTTCGGTTAGTGATGTATCTCCAACCGTTTTCAAGTGATAACTAAAACTATTCTTAAAAGCTACGACCTTATATACTATCCGTTGTTCACCGAAGCTTGACCGACTTGTCACGGTTCAGCAACGGCAGCCAGATATTCGGAATGTCTACACTAGGTTTGCTAAATACATTTTGATTGTTTGCAATTATTACAGCTTCTTTAAATTTTCTTTTCTTCCAGTGGGTTTCTTTATGAATGATTTTTGCTTCCGACCATTGTATACGGTGTTGTTTTGACCATGCGTGTTCGGCAATCCCTGATTTCGACGTTTCACCTCGTTCCGTATGCTTTTTGTGCTCTTTAACTCTAACTTCTAGTGGTCTTTTTGTTTCCCGATGTATACTTCACCACATTCACAAGGAATTTGAGACACAGTCATTTTTTGAAACATTATTGTCCGGTCTTGTCTTAGTAAGAATACTTCTCAGACTGGTTTGGGATTTAAATGCTGTTTTAATGGTATACCTGTTCGCTATTCTGCGGATCTTTTCTGAAGTTCCTTTAATATATGGAATAGTCATAAATGTTTGGTCCTGTGTAGTCTTGTTCAAATTAGAGTTCTTTGTCTTCTTTGATATTTTCGATTGTTTCTTTAACCAATCTCTCACTGTAGCCGTTTTGCTTGAGATCCTAGTTATATTACCTATTTCGGCTTGCAAATTTTACTGTTGCATAGGGTCCCCCTTAAAGAGTACGTATGATTCCTCGCTTTTTTTTCATTAGAGTGATTGGAATTCTGGTGTAAATATTGTCCAGTGTGGGTAGGTTTTCTGTATACCGAGGTATATATATGTCCATTATTTCGTTTGACTAAAACGTCGAAAAAAGGGGGGTTTTTTCCTTCCTTGGAATTTAAATTGAAAAATTTAGATGTTCTAAAAAATTCAAGTTTTTCGTCTTAGCCATACAATAAAAATGTCAACATGCGGACCCAAATTTTTTTGATTATGCGATTTGGTTCCCCAAACCTTCCCATATATGTTTTCCCCCGGGGAAGGCGATGAACCCCGGGGAAACCATCCCTCGCATAGAACTTTTTTTTTTTAAAGTAAGAACTAGGGGGGACATCCCCAATTCCCCCCTCCATCCAGGGGGGGTTCTTCTAAGGTATCATCTTCGTTGAGCTTGGCCCCAATGATGTTAAGTTCTTCTATTGGTACATTTTAATAGACTTTCTACATCAAAGCTTACGAAAGTATGTTTGGTCCTATTTCACATTATTGAGAATCTCCAAAATTATAGTTCTTCACAAAGGATGGTGACTTACCAAAGGGTTTAACAGTTCTAAAAAAGGATTTTGCCAGTGCAGTCGGGGGGATTCCTGGGGCTGGTGATTTCCTTTTAAAGGGATATTGTCCTTGTGTATTTTTGGGGGTCCATATAGATGTGGAGGCTTAAATTTGTTTAAAACGACTCGCCGTTTTTTAAATAAGGGGGGGTTTTTACGGGGAAAACCTTTTTAAAACCCCCCCCCACTTTATTTTTAGAGATATGCAAAAAATTCCAAACAAAAAGGGTTATATTATCGTCGATTCTAAAGATCAGGTATTTTTTTTTTAGGTTAATATAGTAAAATTCACGAAACATAACTTTTTTAGATTCAAGATTGCAGTTACGCCCCTTGGGCCATTTCAGAAACTTGAAAATAATTGCCAGCTATTTTTTGGCCCTTTTTCTAACAATATTTTTTTCCCCCAAGCTGGGTTTTAAAAATTTTCTGAGATTCAGCCCCGGTTTTTTTTGGGTTTACCCCGTACAAACTTAAATTAAAAAGAGTAAAAACAATTGCTTATTTAAAAATATATTATTTAAAATATCGAAGCACATTTTTGTTACTCCAAAATTTTTGATAACTATGCCATATATAGAAATTTAAATATATTAAATATAACTAATACCGTAAGTTTAAATCCTGAATTATAGTATTTCTATAGGAAAATTAAATATTAGGTACGGTATATCTTTTTTTACTTACCCAAGTAATAAACGTCTAAAATTTCTTTATATAAAAAATGCATGGTGAAGTTTATTTTCATCATTAAAAGATAATTATTATTTAAACACATGATCTGCAAATACACATATTACCGTCATTTTAATTAAATTGTAAACTATTGAAAAGCAATTCCAACTG
>JAHBCN010020466.1:0-15008 GCA_019359885.1 Listronotus oregonensis
AAATTTGTTGTATACCGAGACCAGAGATTTTACGCTCAACATGTTGGGTGCCATACTATCGGGGAAAAATTCCAAAACTTGTTGAAAAATTTTTTTAAAAAATTAAAAAAATCACGAAGAACATCCGGACATCGGCTAAGAGGGTTGTTCGGCTACCATGATGGTAGAAAGCGGCGGTGATTTCTCACTTTAACAAACACGGAGGATGACTTTCTTCCAATGTAAAAAAAAAAGATATATGGGGGCCCATACAAAGAAAATTGATGTACCCTAAAAGTTTTTTGGGGCCTTTAACTTGGAAACTACAAAATCTGTAAGAGTCAATCAAATAAACCAAAACATCCCCAACACTCCGCTTAAACATCTTAAGTTCAACAAAAATAAATAAAAAAAGGGATTGAGCTTTAACAATAATACGAATTGTACAAAAAAATATAACCATTAATCAAACGGTTCCTTCCAAAATTAATTTTCTTAGTTTTAAATTTAAATTTTTTTTTTTTTAATTTTAAATTTTTTTTTATTTTTTTAAAAAAATAAAAATAAATCCCCCATTTTTCTTAAATCATTTTTTGCGATGTTTTTTGTTTCTGTTGTTTGCTTTTTAAAAGTAAAAAAAAAAATATCGTTCATTACACGCCCGAAACGGTTTTTTTCGTTCCTACATGACTTCCCTTCCCTTTGTCACCCCCCGGGGGGAAAAAAATCGTCATTTCCGTACTGGAAATTTACCCTTTTTTAAAAAAAAAGGGGGATTTTTAAAAAAAAAAATCACTTTTTTTGGTCCCCCCAATTTTTTTTAGAACTAGAAAAAATCCTTTTATTAACTTGAATCTGCAGAGGAATGTATAGAAAACCTTTTTAAAAAAATTTTTTAAATAAATCGCTTTAGTAGTACCTGAGATACCATGAAAAAAAAAAATTCGCCAAAACAATTTAAAAAATATCTAAACAATTTAACAAAAAAAATAAAATTTCGTCCCCATTTTAGTCGAAAGTTCTCGTCTGCCGATGCCGCGAGCTTTTTTTAAATTTTTAAAATTTTAATCTGAGAATGTTGAGCTTCGATCAGTTTTGGTCAAGGAAGAACACAGGCAAAACCCCAAAAAAAGTCCCGTTTTTTCCCGTTTTCATAACATCAAGGAAGTGGAAAAAAAGATATTTTAAATTCCTGAAATTTAAAAAAATTAAAAAAAACGGGGAAAATTTTTTAAAACAAAATTTAAGTTTTTGGCATTACGGGACATTCCCTTTTTAAAAAAAAATTAAAAAATTTAAAATAAAAAAAAGGGGGCCCCGGTATACAGGGTGGCCGTCCATATTTTGACCCATTTTGATCGCGAATAATTTTTGAACAAATAAAGATATCAAGATGGGGTTTTTTCGCAAATATACTTATATTTCTTTAAATTTTATTCTCGTTTCTTTCCCCTTTTTTATGTGACATTTTTAGCTCAAAAACAAAATGGCCGGTTTTCCGATATAGGACAACTTTGTTATTTTAAATTGAACACCCTGTATATGTTTCAATTTTTTTTAAAATTTTAAATTTTTTCCCCCCTTTAAAAAAAAATGTAACACAAGCTATGGTTATCTTAAAAAATAACGTTTATTAACCCCCAAAAAAATTTTGACTGTATGTCGAATAAAATATTATTTTAAAGGTTTTTTTGAAAAGTCGCCTGTGGAAACAAAGTTATGTTTTTCCATAACAGCAACAAGCCTCATTGTCAGCCATTGTTGGTCATTTTTGACAAGTTATTTTAATTGGCCCCCAAAAATGTTTGTTAAGGAAAAAGGAAAATGTGTTATTATTTTTTAAAAACCCCAAATCAGTAAAAGAAACTGCGAAGTTTTAAAACATGTTTAATAAAGCCCCCCCAAAAAAAATTAAATTTAAAAAACTGGTACAGAAAATTCGGGGGTACAGGATCTTTAGCCCAAAAAAAAATTTGTAAACAATGAAAATTTTCTAAATAAAAAAATTCAAATTCTGGAGATAAACTCAGGAAGATCCCCAAAAATTTTCAACAAGAAAAAAACTCAAAATTCAGTCCATATTCCTAAAACTACGGGACAAGAAATCAGAAAAAAAAAATTAAATTATAGCCCATAAAAAATTAAATGTTACAAAAAAAAAAGAAACTGATTTTCCACAAAAAGGGGGGGAAATTTTTCCAGAGAATTCAAAATTTAGTAAGGAACAATATACATTTTTTGGATAGACTAATAATGTCAGACGAAGCCACATTTCACCTCAATGGAAAAATAAATAAGCATAACTGCAGGTTTTGGGCAACAGAAAATCCTCGACAATATAACGAACACGTTAGAGATTCGCCAAAAAATCGTCTGGTGTGGTATGTCAAAGAAAAAAAATTTTTGGGGGCCCTTTTTTTTTATAACCAACTGTAACCTCTTGGACTTACTTGATATGCGGGGAAAAATTTTTATTTCCCCCAAATTTCAAAAAAAAATCTATTGAATTTCGTCTATTTTCAACAAGATGGGGCTACACCACATTATGCTAACATTACCAAGGATTCACTGCCCAAAATTTTTTTGGGAAAACCCGGGGGTTGGGCCCCCATTTCCTGGCCATGTTCACCAGATTTGATTTTTTTTTTTCTGTGGGGATATGTAAAAGAGGTTTTCCCCCCAAAAAATTTGGCAATTAAAAATTTAAAACCGAAACATAATAGAAAATATTCCTGAAGAATTTTTTTGTCAATAGTTTTAATAAAATTTTCTCGAATTTAAATAAGTGCGTCGAAGTCGGCGGAAGGCTTTTTTAACTTTACAGTATTTTTTAAAAAAGGGAATGTAACCTTATTGTAACTATTATTTTGTGAATAACCTAAACCTTTGGCGATCCTTTTTTTTTAAAAAGAAAAATTTTAATTGTTAAATAATATTGTTGGTCGACATGCGTCAATTTTTGAAGGTCAATAAATACGTTGTTTTTTTTTTAAAAATTTGGTTGTGTTACATTTTTTAAAGGGGGAAAATTAAATTTTGAAAAATAGAAACATATACAGGGGGTTCCATTTAAATAAAAATAGTTGTCCTATAATGGAAAATCGGCCATTTTTTTTTTTGAGAAAAAAATTTCAATAAAATCTGAAAAGGGGGGAGAATAAACTTTAAAAAAAAAATTTTTTTTCATCCCCGCAAAAAACCCCTCTTGTTTCCCCTTTTTTTTTTCCAAAGTTATTCTCATTAAAAGGGTCAAAAAGGGGGCCACCCTGTATTTTTTAAAAAAAACATAATTTATTTAAAAATTCCCCCTTTTTGACTTCAAAAAAAAAAAAACTTAATCTTATACAATAATATATTTTTTAAGTACTCCCCCAAAATATTACAAAAAAAAAATTTAAAAGGGAACCCCCAGGGGGTTTTTTATTTTATAGTAAACAGGGCTTTATTTTTTTTTTTCCCCCTTTCTTTTTTTTTAAAAAAAAAATAGCCATTTTTTGTATTTTTTGCCGTATAATTCAATAATCTAATTAGAAAAACTTTTGAAACAAAAACAAAAGAGTTACAGACGTTTTTTTTAAAAGGAAATTTTATATCAATAGATAGAGATTCTTAGGGGAAATTTGGTAATATAGGGGTTGCTGGGTTTTTTTTCCCGCGTTCCCCCGCAATTGTCTAAAAACTGCATGATAGTATAAGGATAGTTTCATTTAAAAAAACCCGGCTGCTACAGGTCACGCTGTTTTTTGTCGAAGCCCAAAATTTTTAAAAAAATTTGTTTTTTTTTTTTTTGGGGGTTTTAAAAGGGGGGGTTTTTTCATCAGAAGAACGGCTTCAAATTCATTATATGCTAAAAATTTAAAAAAAATAAAATACAATACGAGGTAAAATATGGTGGTAATAAGAACATTTAAAAACCCCAAAAATTTTAATATTACTAGTAATTTTAATTTTTTTTATATTTAAACATGATCAAAAACCCCCTTCTAGCCTTTCAAAATTGGATTTTAAATTTGTTTTTTTTTAAGACGATTAATTTCATTAACAATTTTTTCTCATTTCTTCCGTTTTTTTTGTTTCCATTTTGGTAAACGCCCATTTTTTAAAACCCCCCAAAAGAAAAGTTCCAAAATTGTAATATCGGGACTATTAGGTGGCCCCCTAATAGTGCCATAACTAATCCACTGATTGTATCAACGATTGAGATACTGCACAACTTGACGAACATTTGGGGAGGGGTCCGTCTTGTTGCCAAATTATCTTGCAATACGTTATGAGTGGCAATTCTTTTAAAATTTTATCTTTTTAAAAAGATGTTTGGGGGTATTTTCTCCAGTTAAGGATCCCTCATAGAATTTTTTGGCCCGACAATTCATTGTTAAGCCCCCACCCCAGACAAAAAGAAAGCCCCCCCTTGGGGTTTTTTTTTTTGGGGAAATTTTCCCTGGGTTTTGTCTTACCCAGCTGTGCGTATTGCGTCGGTTAAACATTTGCGATGTAGCGAGCTTCACCCCCCCCAAAGTCGTTTGAAACAAAATAAAAACAAATTTCCCCGTTTGTTTGTATTAAATCTCACTGGAAGAACATGATATGGAAGATACTTAAAATATTTCAGTTTTTTTCTGAACCGTTGCATAGGTTACTCTTCTTCTTGGGGCCCCTCCCTTAAGTCTCTAACTGCATCAGTAATTGACTAACGGGACTTGATGGGATCCCGGGTAAAATAATTTGGAATTGCTCGACCCCGGTTTTTTTTTTCTCAATGTAGTTCTTTTTCTAATATGTAACGATTTTGTTTATTCGAATAAGACTTTCAGTTTTAAAATCTTTTTTCTGATATATTTCGGTGGAAATTTAAAATATCTTCGATATGTTTCCCCGTTTTCTCCACGTATAATAGACAGTTATAATTTGAAGCCGTTCTTCTGATAAAAACCTCATTATAAAAAATTTTTTTCCTAAAGTAATAAACGAATTTTAAAATTCTTGACTTTGACAAATAAGCACCTGTGACCTGTGGCAGCCAGGTTTTTTTAGGTGAAACTATTTTTTGTAAGGTGAGTGCGATATGTATTACAGGTTGTAAATGAATGAAAAAAATAATCACAAAAACTTTATTATATTTAGTGATTTAGCGGTATCACGCAATTTTTTAAATCAAATTTTTATGCATCAGTTTGTTTGTTGCTCTTCGACTTATAGAGAAACTGTTTAAACTATCGCTTACTAATGAGCTTTGATTGATGCCCAAACACATCACTGGTCCGTTAGCCGTTTATTATTTATAAAAAAAAACGTTTACATGTTTTAAAAATTTAAATACTTCTCACCGGCTTACTATATTTTTTTTTTTTGCTTTAATGATTTATTACATCAATTTTAAAAATTTTTTTTAGTTTCCCTTTGTTTTTTTTTGTTTCTTTATTACTATTTATTTGCTTTAAGCGCTTAATATTATTTTCTATACTGTTTTTATTAATTTGCGGAGGTACGTAAGAGTTGGGGAAAAAGGGGGTTCCAAGGGTTGCCTAATTCAAACCAGCATTAGGAACACTACTGACATAGGGGGGTTTTTCCTGTGAACTACTGGAGGCTATTACAAACTCTTATCCCGAATAACTGTCCTCTAGTAAAGCAAACCGCCCGGAAAAAGTCTACCTGGTGGAATAACGAACTACTGGGCTAAGAAAAAAAACCCCGGGGCTGTTCAACAGAGCGAAAAAAACGGGTGAGTGGGATGAATTCAAAAATGCACTCACCGAATACAATAAACGGTCCGTAAGGAAATCGATTCATGGAGGAAATACTGCCAGGGAGGTTGAAAATACCAGCACGGCAGCCAGACTCCAAAAAAAAATGTCTAAAGATCCGGTCAATCCTGTTGGCACTCTAAAAAAAACCCTTGGCCTACTCCCGAAACTGGCAGGGAAACATTGGAATTTTTTTAAACACATCTACCAGGATCAAGAGAAACTCAACAATGAGACCTACCCAGATGTCAATGTTCCGAATATTCGGCCCCCCAAAAAGCGACTGGGAAGTAGCAAAAGGGAAAACATAACCTAAAAAAATCGAGTGGGCAATTGAATCATTTGAAGCCACAAAGCACCTGGACCTGATGGGGGCTAATCCCAGCACTACAAACAGGGAAAGCAAACCCTAGTTAAAATTTGGTTTGGAACCTTTGCCCCCTTCCTCCTAAACCTGGCTAACCACAACAAAGTTACACTTTCCTGCGTGCCAGGACCAGGGAATACAGGGCAATTTAAAAAAGCAGACTTCCTGGCCAGGCGAGGCTCCGCAGCAATGTTTGTGGGTCCTGAACCTGTTTTTTGGGAAAACGAAAAGTCTCGGTTGGTGGATTCAAACACAACATCAGTCATACTGGAACCCCCATTCCAAGGCAAAATCACAGTAAATCAATGTTGGTTCCCCTCAAACATTGACAAGTGAACTACTAAAACCCAAATAAGAATCAGATTAGAATAGTGACAGGATTAATAACCGGAAACCCAACCTGAAAAAATATGCACACTATGGGCATCTATAGAGAAAAAACCCATTTGCAGACTATGTGACGAAGAGGAAGAGACAACCTCTCACATCATATATGAGTGCCCCGCACTTACATACTGGAGAACAAATCAAAACCTCATGGTGGACACTAACCACCAGGAGGCTGGAGACCAGAAAGAACAGTAAAAGGGCTACTACACCTGTCTAAGGTGTCAAATTTTTTAACTGAAACAAATACACAAGAGATACAACAAGCCCTGTAGGCTGCAGTGTCGAGGCGGACAAAACCTCAACTTGTGTATTTACTTTATCAATCAATCAATCAAGGGTTGCACTAGTTCAATAATTTTTTCTAGCTTTTTTATGACACCAGAACGATCGTCTTAAAAATTTAGACCTTAGTGAGGGTTGAATCGAAATATTTTAATTTTTTTAGGCCTCGAGTTACATGAGAGTTGAGAACAGGTGGTTCCAAGAGTTTTACCAGTCCATTATGTTTTTTTGTTTTTTTATGACTTTAAGATGATCGTCCGAAAATTTCAGACTGGTATGAGAGTTGAATTGATTTATGTTAATATTTTTTCGGCCTGTGGAGGTACATGAGAGTTGAGAAGAGGTTGTCCAAGAGTTGCACCAGTCCAATAATTTCTTTTCAGCATTTTAATGACTCCAGGACGATCGTTTTAAAATTGTATACCGGTGTGAGGGTTGTATCCACTTATTTTAATTTTTTTTGGCCTGCGGTGGTACATGATAGTTGAGAAGAGTGGTTCCAACAAGGTACCAGCAGGGCCGAATTTAACTTTTTGCCGCCCATAGGCTAATATAGTTTTGCCGCCTTAATATTTCAATATTTTTGGATATCATTTGACATTTAGCATTTAAAAAATCTTAACTTTTATAGTAATTCTTATAAAAATTTAATAAACAAATTCAACAGAAGTTAATCATACAGAAAATTAAATAACAATTTTTTTAAACAAACAAATATCATATAATAAAAACAAAATATAAATTAAAATGGTATAACAAATAAGCCTTTTTTGAACTATGTATCATTTAATTATAAACAAAACCCTATACTGACATTTTTCTTCGAACCTTTTTTTCTGCAAAATCATTAATTATATCATTAAATTTATGACTTCATTTTTTAAAAAATTAATCGTAAATTTACCGCCCCCAATATTTGCCGCCCTGGGCTTCAGCCTACTTAGCCTTTGCGTAAATCCACCCCTTTTTGGGACAGGTTGCATACGTGCAGCTTTCCAGCTCTTTGGAAAAATGCCCGTGTCGTAAGAGATTCAAAGAGGCGAGTTAGGATGGGTGGAAGTTTGGGAGCACATTTTTTCAAGACGATGTTGAATGTGTAATAAGAATAATTTCGTGAATTAAATAACACCTTTTTAAATATCTTTTACAGGTTATAAAATAATCTTTTGCATATTTCAAATTTAAGAGTCACCCTAAAATCGCTTATGTTTGGGTACTATTTTCTCTTAACTTGACTCATACGTCAAAAATCCGTTACAGTAAAGGATTATTTTTTCCTTACCTTTAAAATGGTGTTTCTATATGTCATTTAAGTGAAAAATATTGCCGAAAAACGTTATCTTCTATAGGCTTGCAATCGGAAACAACATCGCATCGATACACCGAATTTGGAAGAACCTAAAAAAAATATAATATTTTTAACGCGGCTATACGAAAATTGTCGTAGTGGGAGTTTTTTAGTCCCGCCCACCCTCTCCGCGCCTTTTTTGCCCGCCCCCCAAGGTGTAGCGAAATTTTCTCTTAATAAAAAGTAGTTTGTCATCGGGGTTTCCTTTTTAAAGAGAGGGTTTTAAACTATTTTTATTTTTAAATTTTTCCCCGATAAGTCACTCTTTTATATTTATAGTTTTATAGCTTTTTAAATGTATTATGCATTCAGCACATCTTTATCATAATTCCTAATATGTGTCTTTTCATGCTTTACATAAAGACTTCTGCTGACCCAGAACCTTTTTAAAATTTTAATATTTATAAAAGGGGAAATTTGGTCACTGGCGTTGGTATGGATCGGGGAATAAAGAAAGGGGAAAATTTTTACTTTTTGTGGATATTGCGTCCTATTTTGGACAAATCTGTGTTGGTTTTATTTTGCTTCCAGTACCGGTAATTTTAATGATTGGGTTTATTGTCAAACATAACTGTGCATTTGTCAGTAAAACAAATATATTTTTTTGAATTTCCTGTCCATATTTGCCCTTTTCATTATATGAAAGCAAAATTTCTTCTTTCATTCCCATTCCTTAGCTCGTGATGTCTGTCATATTTATATGAAAAATATTAATGCCGTTTCAAAATCCGGAGCGCTGTTCAGTGATCTTTATCTCTATTATCTCTTACATTTTCTTCTGGGTTTCAGTCTATTTGGATACTGAACAGCAAACATGTCTGATACCTTTTGGTATAGTATATCTCAAAGTATATCGCTACGGCTTTTGACGGAAAAAAAACCTTTAAAAAATATTATTACCTTTGTTATTGGGTACCCCTTTTTTTATAATGGCAGGGCGGGGCCCGGGGATTTCTTGACTATTGACCGTTAGGTATATAAAATTTTGGCAGTGTTGAAAAAACCTTTTTTTTCTGTGCGTTTCAAAAAGTGGTTTTGGGGAATTAATTATGACGCTTCGAAATCATTTGTCATTAGATGCAAAAAAGGTTGAAAAAAAAGTCTATGAAACTTTAACCCCGTAGAGGACTAATTAAACGGTTTTTTAAAAAAACCTGTCTATTTAAAAAACCCCCAAATCATCGATAAAGGGTATTATTATTATGAAGAATTGAAAAAAATAAAAAACGTAGTGATTTTCAATCTCACCGTAAAGACAATAGTGATCAGGACCTAATAAGAAGGAAAATATTTTGTCTTTATGGCGGATTTTCCCCCAACCAGGGAAAAAACTGAAAAAGAAGCGAAGAAAAAACCCAAATAAATATTAGCCGTGCCACCCTACATAGTTTTTTTCGTAAAATGGAATTTAAATACCGCAAAATAGACAAAAGACAAGTAGTAATGGAATCGCACAGATAACGCACTTTGAGATTTAATTCCCTTTAAAAAAAATTTAAAAATTTTATGGTTGGAAAAAATCCATAATTTACCTTGATGAAACATGGATCGAACACAGTACCCCAAAGGGGGGGTTTCCCAAAAAGAACTTTAAGCCCCAAAAGGACCTTCATATAAAAAAACCCTTTCCATAATACACGCTGGTTCAGACCACGGATTTGTCACAAACTGCTTGCTGTTGTCTGCAAAGATTAAGGATTAAGGTTTCCCAGTTTGGGGTGATCATGAGGATACAAGTGCAGAATTTTTTAAAACGGGGTTTTAAAATTTATTTTAAAAAATTTTCCCAAAACAACAGTGTTATTGTCATGAATAACGCAAGCTACCTCAGCCGCCCCAAAACCCCCTTCCCCTCAAGTTAAAAAATAAAATTCAGGAATATTTGTTAGAAAATGATATTTATTTTTAAATTCAGTTACAAAAAAACCCAATTTTGGAAGTCCTAAATTCATATGCAATTAAAAAAAAAATGTTTGTGATAATTTGGCTGAACAGGCGGGGTACCCCCTTCGTCTTCTTTCGTATCACTGTATGTTTAACCCCATAGAGCATTTGAAAAACCCAATAAAATCAAAGATCAGAGCAAAAAATACCACCCAGTGTTATAAATTTGATAAAAAATGTAATTACTAACATACCAGTTGAGAGCTGGAAAAATTAAGTACAGCACTTAAAAAAAATTTGGGGAATTTACATTTCTACACAAAACAACATAAATCCTGTTGTAATTAATTTAAAGTTTTTTTGATAGTGAAACAGAATTAGATTAAGATTTTTAGATTAGAAATGTAATTATCTATTTTTCAATATACGGGGTCCGGCAAAATGTATTACCTATTTTTTTTTCTTTAATATAAAAAAATGTATCAGTATTCCCTATGGCGATATTTTTATTTGGAAAAGAAATTTTGAGAGTTTATTAAAATTGTTGACGGGTTTAAAAATCCGGGTTAAGGGGGGGTCGCTTTTTTTTGTCGAAAAATAATTTTTAAAATAATTCCTTTTTTAGCCGTTCAAAGGTGTTTTCGACGTAATTTTAATGCCCCCCAGTGTCCGCAGCGGAAGGCCATTACAGTTTGGTTCGTAAAAAAGGGGGACAGGAGGATCCGTTTTTTACAAGAAGTCAAGTGGGCGGCCAAGATCTTTTCCCGCAATGCACTGAACGAAGACAGAGTTAGAAATAATTATCGCTAGTCCCAAAAAAATGTTGTTAAACATGCTACCGTTTTAAAAATTTTCGGCGAAGTACACGAAGAATGTTAAAAAAAAAAATTTTCACCCATACAAGATCGCAACTGTTCAAGAAATAAAAACAAAATTGCCAATGAAATCCACGCTATTTCTAGGCAAGTTCTTCCCCAAAAGTAATGAGAAAAAAATTTTGAACCAGTTAGAAGAATTTTTTAAGAGGGTGGCGGTCATTTGCGGCACACCATATTCAAACATAATAAACTCCCATCTTTCTTGTTTAAAATCATGTTCCTTTTTTTTTTTTTTAAATTAATAAATTTTTATAAGCAATTTAAAAATTTGGGGTTTTTCATTTTGCCGGACCCTGTTTTAAAAAAAAATATTTAATTTCTTCATGTAATTTTAAGATTTCTTACCTAAATAAACAAAAAATTATAAATCTTTATATCATGAGAGTCCGTCCCTAATGTTCTGTCTTGTAATACCTACTGACCCCCCAGGTTTATTGTTGTGGGCAGGTATAATCCATAAATAAAGGCAAAAGGTAACATGGTATACTTTGAGACAAACTATAACTATTTCCTTGATAGTACCATTTCAGCATCAATACTTTTTTTTCAGTAGTTTGTTGATCTTTTCTCTAAACAATTTTTTGATAATGATAAAGCACTAAATTTCAAAATGACAACGTTAATTTACAACTAACTGGTATTTTTATTGTTGTTTAATAACATAAGGCGATATTAAAGTAACAATTTTTAAATATATTTTAAAAAAACTAAAATTTAACAAAAAAAACTTAACTTTAATAGTTTTTTTTAAAATAATTGGGGGAAAAAAATAATCGACCCCATTAAAAATTACGTAGGATTTCCTACATCCTGCTCGACGATGCACCACCCGGTATATTAAACCTGTTAAATATTCAACTCGTACTTTATCCCTTAACCGGTGACCATACGTCTCACAGACTCCGCATGATGGTTTACGTGTCGGCATTCCTAACCCAAAAAATTGTGTCCCCGGCGCCTTCCCCGTGTACCTTCATACCCTTGGTGTTCTTACAGATCCTTTTAGAGAAAATACGCCTTTCCCCGACTCATTTTTCAGTTATTTATATCTCGGAGTCTAGTAGACGCAAGGTCACTATTAGTGTAATTAAAATATGGCTGGTTGCCGCCCGACTAAAAGTGCGTTAGACGATGATTTTGGGAAAAATTTGGGGACAAAATGGTATAATGAGGCGAACAGTGATATAAGTGATGAAAGTGGAAGGAAACTGTATAGACAGTGATCATTTAAGGAATGAACGAAATTAGTGAAAATGAAGTAGAACATGACTCGGAAACGTCGCGAAGACCAGGAAGAGGACGTCGATTCCGGTTATTATTACTATGGAAAAAATAGATTTAAGGGGGAAAAAAAAAGAGCCAACCAGAAACGTCCGTACGCCTAGTCAAAAATAATTGTACTTCCATCATTGATTTCACAAAAAAAACCCCAGAGAGTCCTGTTTATTATTTAAAAAAAATGTTTTCGCCAGATATGTATAGTCTTGTTGTCAAGAGAACTAATGAAAAACTCGCAACTTTTCGGTCAAAATATAAAAAATATAAAAGGGAAAAAAATCCGAGTTAGCAGACCCCGATGAAATAGAATTCAGAGCTTTTTTGGGACTCCTCTATCTTCTATTTACAAGTCAAATCATGAGGATGTACGAATTTTTTTTGCTACGAAGGAAAAAAGGGAACCCCCATATTTCGAGCAGTTATGTCACAAATTTTCCCCAGTCCTAATGGCTGCTCTAAGATTTGACGATGCCGGGGACCGAGAACAAAGGGTAAAGGATAATCCTGTTGCTACTATCCAAGAAATTTTTGATATATTTGTCCGAATTTCCCCAAAAAACACGTATAAAGTTGGAGCCAATGTGTGCATAGACGAGATGCTTGTAGGCTTTAGGGAAAATTCTTTTTAAAAATTTTTACATGCCGAACAAACCCTGTAAATAGGGGAAAAAAATCTTATGCATGACTGATGCACGAACGGGTTTTACACAACGCCTACATTTATGCTGGAAAAGGTTCGGATGGTTTTAAATTTTACAGACGAAAAAAAAAGGGGGAAGGTTTTTCTCAAGCAGTAATTGGGGCTAGTCAAACATATTTACAATACTAATAGAAATGTGACTGCCGACAATTGGTTTAGTTCAATTAGTTAACGCATCATTTAAAAAAAAAAACCACGTCGGAAAAATTAGAAAAAAAAAAAAAAAAATCCCCCCACAGTTTCTTCCGGGAACCCCAACGTAATGAAGGTGATACTTTTTTGGTTTACAAAAAAAAAAAACACTTTTATCCCCAACTAAGAAAAACAAAGTTAATAATAATTTTTCCCTATGCATCACTCCATAGAAGTCGAAAAATAATGGGGGACCGAAATAAATTCTTTTTTTTAAATTTTACCAAAGGGGGGGGAGATGCGATGGATGAAAATTTTTTAAAATATTCCTGTAAAACCCCAGAACAAGAAGATGGCCCATGGCTATTTTTTTTTGAATAGTAGACATATGTGGCGTTAATTCCTATATTATGTTTAATTCTATACCGAAAAATAATTGGACTAGATTCAAGTTTATAGAAACCCTGGCAGATGAACTAGTTTCCCACATTTACATAGAAGGTTTGAAATGCCAAACCATACAGAGGAACGAAACAACTGATTGGAAGTATTCTTGATGTTCCCCGGGAAAAAAGGCCCATGATGAAGAAAGAAAAAACTTGAAACAAGAAAATTTGCCACATCTGCCCATCCAAATTAAGAAGAAAGATTGATATTTATGCACCGGCCAAAAAACCCTTTGCTTGCAGTGTTCTCGAAAAATTTGTAAAAATTGCCCGGGGGGGGCAAGACTAATTTTTTTGTAGTCTATGTTTCTGATTTGCAGGTTTTTTTTTTGAATTTATAATTTGCGTTTTTCAATTTTTTTTATATAAAATATGTTTATTATTAACGATATATTATGTTAATTTGCATTTGTTTGAATTTTTTTTTTTTAAAATGCCTTATTTTTTTTTTTTATAACAAAAAAATTTTTTAAACTTTAATATTTTTTTTTTTAAAACTTGGAATTTGATTGTTTTTTTTTTTAAAAAATTTAAAAAAAAAATGACAATGTTTTTTTTTTAATTAAAAAAATGTTTTTTTTAAAATATTTTTTAATAGCTTTAAAAAAAAAAACTTTTTTTTTGGGAGGAGTCTGTCAGACTCATGGTCACCATTTATGTAATTAAAAATAGGGGACCACTTAAAAATTATTAGCTAAGAAGCGTATGAATAAAAATTTTTAAAGGTTTTTTGTCCCCCTTTGAATATATTTTTTAAAACATGTGGTTAAAGATATATTTCGAGACAGCACCTAAATAAATTATAAAAATATGAATAATAATAAATGCATAAATAAATAAAATAATTATAATATAAGAAACAACATAAACTCCAACGAACACCATTCAAAAAAACTTCCCCAAATTAAAATTTTTGGTTGAACCTATCCCTAAAATTAAATCAATTTTGTAAAAGTTGAAGAGGGAAAAATTTTCCAAATTCTCGAGGGGGGGCTCGAGCTTGGCTAAAACACTGTACGTGTTGTTCCATTCACCAAAAAAAGGCCTACTATGGTACAAACATATCTGGATTAATATTGTAGTATTTTATATTGAACTTGTTGGTATTAAATACTAGGTAATGTAATGTATCTTTTTCTACTAGCGTGTGGAAAGCAGCACTTTTTTCCCACGCAATTTAAATTTGGGAAAGGGTCCTTTTTCAAAAATGGAAAAAAATTACCAAAACAAAACCCCGCAAAAATTTTCCCCAAATGAGGGGTTTTAAAAAGTTTCAATTTAAAATTTGATTGTATGTTTTAATTATTGGGCAGAAGTTTTTTTTACTTTAAAAAATTAGGGTAAAATTTAACAAAAATTTTCTAAAAAAATATTGTTTTAAAAACATTGTTTTTAAACATCCTGGTATGTATAAAACTTGGGTTTTCAATTTTTTGTTTTGACCGGTGCCTTTTCCATATTATAAAAGATCAAAATCATTAAAAGCCTCGATTTTTAAAAGCGCCTTTTGTACATTCCCGATCAGTATCGTCGATTTTGAATAAAAAAAGTTTCCCATGGAGTTTCTGACGGGAAAG
>JAHBCN010020467.1:0-15004 GCA_019359885.1 Listronotus oregonensis
TTTTTTTTAAAAATTTGGTCATTTTTAAAAAGGGAAAAAATTAAAAAGTGGTTTATCCTTAAACATAAAAAATCTTAAAATACCCCGTTCTTTAAAAAACTCCAACTCTATAAAAAAAAATTTTTATTTAATTAATCTTCAAACAAAAAAATTTAAAAAAATTGTTTTTCTTGTTAAAATTCTTCCAGCTCAAAAAATTTTTTATTTTTTTGACCCCGTTTTGGACACTTTAAACAAAATGATGACTACAACTATTCGGAAACCCCAACCAATTTTTTTTTGGGGGAATTTTAAGCATATCAAAAAAAGGGAAAATTTTTTTTAAATTGTATTCGCGTTGTTTATTATTTTTTTTTTAAAATTTATATCCTTATCTCTTTTTTTTTTTTTCATTTTAAAAAATCCCCAGGCCCCTTGGTAATGTTTTTCCCCTTTCGGACATATTTCTTGTTCTCTTCTATATTTTTACTATTAAAAAATAGTTTAAAAAACCCCATTTCTGTACAAAAAAAACCATAAAAAAACAGTTGACAGAAAAAACAATAAAACCCAATTCAGTTCAAAAAAAATATTTTATGTGTTTTATAACCATTATTTAAAATTTTTATAAAAATACTTTTTTTTTTTTTTTTTAAGATATTAGATAATTTTTTTAAGGGTTTTTTTGGTATTTTTTATAATTTAAATCAATACTTTTTTCTACAATTAAATTTTTGCATAGGCTTTTATATTTTTGGATCCCCCTTTTAAAAAGTTTAATTTTTTTTTTTTTTAAAAAATTATTTGGATAATTTGGTATGGCTTAGTGAGACTATGGAATTCCCCCCAGAATGTGGACCGGAGGGGCCTTAAGGAAAAACCAAAAGGGGGGGTAATGTATTGAGTGTGGAAAATTTTTTTTACTTTAATATTATTTTTTTTTTTCCAAAACACTGCAAAAATTTGTTTTACTTTTGTTGGATGGAAACCCCTAACCCCCGTTGGTACTGCTACTGGGTTTTGGTTTTTTCTCCCAAAACCGTACAATCATGCAAAACCAGATCAAAAGTCAAGGTGGGGGTTAAAGCTTTAAATTTTTTTTTTTCTGGGGAAAGGGGTTTCCCCCGGAAAAGCCGCTTTTACCCTTTTTTTTTTTTTTAATTTCCCCCTAAAACTTTTTCAATTGATATGATAAGGTGTAACCAATTTTATTCGGGCCCCCCCATACAAACCCCCAAAAAAATTATATAACCCGATCATCAGTTGTCTTTTAAAAGAAAATTTGTTGGGTTTACCTATTTTTAAAATTTTTAATGGATTCGGGGTTTTTTGGAAAAAAAGGAAAAAGTTAAATTTGGGGAAAGGGGTCTCACTAGTTACTTGTTGGTCATAAACCCCAATCGTATAAAAAACTTTGCAGTGAAGGTTAACAGCATGTTATTATTTAAATATTTTTTTTATATAAAATACTCATATATTATTGTAAACTGTGTATATTAAATAATGTGTTTTTAATGTTTAAATATATATATATATATATATATATATATATATATATATATATATATATATATATATATATATATATATATATATATATATATATATATATATATATATATATATATATATATATATATAAATATATATATAAAAAAAAGGTTCCAAAATTAAAAGATTAGATACATTAGTTTTTTTTTTTTAAAAAAACCTAAGGGTTTTTAACTATTTTTCTATTTTTATAAAAATTTTTTTTTTTTTCCGTCTCTTGTTTGACTTCTTGACGTGTACCAATACTGGGGCCCCAAGTACAAAAGCAGAGTACCCCCCCGGGGGGGTCCCCCAAAATTACTGTTGGGAAGTCAGAAAAATGCCTTGTCCAGTGATAGGGAAATAAAGCCAATAGGGGAAAAACATTTCCCCAAACATGGGGAAATTACTGACTCGGGAAAAAAATTCCCCAAAATTTTATCGTGGAACAAGAAAGAAAAACCCAAAGGCCCCCCGATGAAAAATACTACTATATATTTTACATTTTGTTGTATTGTTTTTCCTACAAAAAAAAAAGCAGACCTATAAAAAAAACAAGAAGAATCTCCCCAAAAGTATGTACTTCAGAACTTCCGAGCCCGCGTATTTTGAAACCCCAAACCCCCCCTGAAAGCGTTGGCCCAAACCCCAAAAAGGATCAAACCCTAACCCAGAACACAGACGCAGTATAGTATGAAAAATTTATTTTTAAATGGAAAAGTTTTTTTATTATTTTATTTGTTTTATTTGAACATTGTTTTAAAGTCTGCTCGACCTCAACGCTCTTAGAGAACATTTTATTATTTTAAATGATTATTTTTAATTTTTTTTAAAAATTATGGTATTTAATTCGCAAAAAAAAAAAAGGGGGACTCAGTTAAATTGTCGACATTAAAAAAAGCCAAAAAAAAGAATAGACTTAAAATTAGGTAAAAAATTTAAAATTTTAGAAGTAGGAAGTTAGAAAAAAGCTTAATAATAAAAAAAGGTCCAAGCATCTGCTATTGACGCCCAAACCTTTTAAAAAAATATTAAAATTTAAAAAGGGTACTGAATCTCCCTTTTTTTTAAAGCTTCTTTTAAAAAAGACAAAAAAATCTGGTTGGGGGGATAACCCAACTGAAAATTAAAAAAAAAAATAGTAAAAAAAGGGGGAAAAAAATAGGGGGAAAAATTTGGGTTTAAAAAACACCCCTCTTTTTTACCATCTAGGGTTTTAAAACTAAACATTTTAAATTAAAAGAATTTTGGGGTTTTAAAACAGTCTTATCGACAATAATGGGCAAACCTTATTGATTAATTCTTTTTAAAAAAAAATTCCCAAAAAGGGGGAAACCCAAAAAATCAAAAAAAAAACAACGAAAACCCCTGAAAAAAAACCGGGGGCGGTCATTACCGCAAAAAGGTCGAAACACACCGGGGCCCGGGTTTTTTTTGTCCAAAAAGAAAAACTACAAAAATTTAAAATTAAAAATAAACCTTTTTTTTGTGACCCACGAAAAAAAAAATATAAAATTCCCTATAAACGCCCCTTAAAAAATTTCATAAGTGTTAATTATAATGGAAGAATATTTTTTTCTAATTGATTCAGGAGCGGATTTTTTTTTTGAGAACTTTTAATTTAATGAAAAAATAGACACTAGAAAAAAAAAAATACGGGGGTAGCGGATCCACATTATCTATGGGGACCACAAAAAATTTTTTTAATTAAGGGTAAAAATTTTTTCCCTTGAGTTTGTTGTCTAAAAAAATTTTGTTTTTTTTATCCCCGGGGGGTATTAGGTGTAGTTTTTTTTTTCTAAATATTCAGCAATAATTAATTACGAAACATTTTCAATTTCTTAAAAAAAAAAAAGAATGGATACAAAAATGTAATTTACTACAATCCAAATATGATTATTATACTATTATTCCCCCAGTTAATAATTAAAATTTTAATTTGGATGAAGAAGAATGCGTTGTGATGAATGATTTAATATGTGGGGGAAAGTAATTTAAAAAAGTACCAGAAAAAGACAAATCCTCAAGCAAATTAACGAAATTTGGGTTAGTATTAGATAGTATATTTTACTTTGCATTATTCAAAGGTTCGGAAAATCTGTTGGGCACTATCCTATAGTTATAGAATCTAAAGATTTAAAAAAGGAATGAATGAAAATATTTGAGGTGTAAATGTTATTAGCTGGGGTGGTTAGGAGGGGGGAGCGGGTTTTTTTGTCAAACCAGAACCCACAACCGTGGAGACAAAGCCCTTACGACCGGAGGCGATGGGCTTATACCCTGTTGTAGGAGGTTTTAAAACTTGGTAACCGATTGAATTAAAAGTAGTGTCAAAAAACAGAGTTTGCAAAACTTAAAAAATTCAATTTTACCAGTACTGTATTTTTATTTACAATTGAATTCACAAACAAATTTTTTTACCAGAACAGTCCGATCAGCGTATGGTTAAAATATCGTTGAAAACATCTGGACAAATGGTTGCATAGAAAATAATATTGGAAATATATATATTGAAATGCAGAAATTCAAATTTTTAAATTTACTAAGTAAATGTAAATCGCAAAATTTAGAACGACTATAAAATAAATAAAATTTTCCCGGGATCCCCGGAACGTATAACAGATAAAAAATTAAGACATATAATCTTAAATGATTTTCACGTTACCAACGGGTGGTTCCGGTGTACAACGCATGTACAACAATATAAGGAAACGATATTTTGGGCGGGTCTCAAAGGAGATACAGCCACTTTTAAAAACTGTGAAAATTTTCCAAAGAATAAGCATTCAAATCCGAAGAAGGTCCAATGGTAATAACAAAACGGCTAAATCGGCATTCGAAAGGTTTTTTACCTTTGGGCCCTCTACCGAGGATAGCCAAAAAAAAAACATTTTGACGCTTCAGTGGACAACAAAGTTTGTGAAAGGATATCAATAAAAGGAAAAAGGAGCTAAAACGGTAGCAAAGGCATTCGTAGAAAATTTTATACTCCCAATATGGGATACCTTGTGAAATCCTAACGGACCAAGGTTTGGAAGTTATGTCTAACACATTTAATGAAGCTTGTAAACTATTAGGGATCCCGTTAAATTCTACAGCTTTAAACATGAAAGCAGGTCTGGAAAACTCACTCCCTTTGGGTGCGTATTTGCGTATGCAATTGTCAAAAATATAAAGAAAGTAATTGGAGCGATTGGGTATCGTATTGGTGTTTTTCATATAACAACACGGTAAACACCTCAACACCTTTAACCATCGGCCCCTTTTTTTTAAAATAAACAAAAAACCCGTCAAACCTTACTAATCAAATCAAACCTATTTATAATTTTGAGGGGTACCCATTTTAGTTGAAATTTAGATTGCAGGCCGCGGGAACGTGCAAAAATAACTTAATTGTTTAAAAAACTAAATGTAAACTCCAATAAAAGATGCAATAATATAATTATAAAATCGGAGACATGGTCCTAATAGAAAACAAAAATCAGAGAATAAATTAACACCTTTGTTTAAAGGTCCATTTAAAATTTTAAAATATTGAATCCCAATGGTTTTAAATGTAAATAAAAAAACCTAAAGGTAAAAAAAATATTATTAAACCTTTTTTTAAGTCAAATTTAATAGTTATAAGATAGCAGAATGAAAAAAAAGTTCGAAAAATTTTTTTTCAACTTTTCCAGGGGGAAAGGTGTAATGGATTCATGGTTAAACAAAAGGCTAAAGATATAATCTTGAAAAATTAGTCCACTAATTTTCTTGTTAGGTCATCAATCCAATGCACGTATCTAAAGCAATTGACCGTGGTTACCCGCATGTTATTATTGAAAAAATTGGGTTTTTTAACAATACTCCTAAAATTATTGTAAACTGTGTATATTAAATAATTTTGTTTAATGTTTAAATATATATATATATAATATATATATATATATATATATATATATATATAATATATATATATTTTATATATATATATATATATATATATATATATATATATATTTTTTATATATATATATATATATATATATATATATAATAACCCATTTATACACATTAAGATTAGATACATTAGATTTAGTTACTAAAAACCTAAGAGGCATTTATAAATTTTCTATTTTTATATTAAAGTATTTTTATACAAAGTCTCTTGTTTGACTTCTTGACGTGTACCAGATACTACGAAAAGTACAAAAGCAAAAGTACACCACAGCTCTTTTTCTCAATCAGAGCTCTTTTGGATTTTGACAGCTCCGTTTTTACATATTTTGGTGGATTATTAACACTGTTGCTACAAAGGCTTGTTGATGGGACCTTTTTAAAAGTAATTACCCTTTTTTAGGAATAAAAATCGTCTCACAATTTCTTTTTTGTAATCTGTTTATTTTTAGGTGGCATAGGTTTATACCAAGTAAATGTTTTATATAAAATAATCAAAACTCAAAAACTTTGAACCCCCAAAGATGAACTTGAAGTTGTATTGATTAAAAGTAGGGCAAATTGTGATACGTGAAGTTGGGTCACAATCAAGATACTTTCAAGCAAATTTCCACTCTGGTAATTGTTGGCCCTTCCGATTTGTTAATGGTACTGGCCTATTAAAAAAAGTTGATGAGTCCCCTCTTTGATTAAAACACAGTAATATCATGACAACTACAGCTATGTCGTAAAATGCCCCCAGTTCTAAAATTTTACAGAACGCTTTTGCAGTTCTATCCACTACCAGTTCCAAACATCCGACAATTGACAAAAGACCTAATGTACTTATATATTTTTGTCAGGTTTTCCACGTACAGTTCTAAGTTGATATAGCTGTTATACCTCACGAGGAGAATTGTATAGAAGTCATATATTTGGCATTTTTTCTCATGTCTCTTAAAAAGTTTAAAAAAGGATTTGGGTAATTCGGCCAGTTTTTTGATTACATAATTTTTTTAATTTTCCCTTCCTCTTGATTTTGCTGAGGCTGCCTATATTTTTGATTCTGCTGCTAAAAATTTACACATTGTTTTTAACTGTTAAACTTTTGTTTTTCTTTCCCGAAACATTTCGTAAAAAAACCCAAGCTTAATATTTTTGTAAATGTATTCAAGGATGTCAAAATATGAAGCAATACGTCAAAAACAGAAGAGAACCATGCCTGTGTCGAATGCAATGGAAATAAAATATTAATTCCCCCTAGAATAAAGGTTAATTCCCACATAGCAGTGCCGCAACAGCGCGTCGCGACTACCCATAGCAGTGCAGCAGCAGCGCGTCGCGTCGGGGCTTTTCCCCACATAGCAGCACAGTAACAGCATCCGCTGCAGATTGATTTCAAAAACGTCAGTTCAGTATGGTTCAGTAGTCGTCAGAGAAACGAATTTCATTCAAAATGAGTTCATCGTCTAGCGATGATGATGTATTTGTGTTGCTGTGTTGTTATTCAGTGAAAAAAAAAAGAAAGAAGCGAAAATATTGGGTGCACAATTTGTGGAAACACTGGTTGAAGAAGGCTAGTTCCTTTCACTTACGGGAAGACTAGAGGAAGATGAAGTAACATTTATAAGTTTAATAATGACCAAGTGTGGCGGCGAGATCTGCCAAACAACAAAATCTGGAGCAGTGTTTGCTGCTTCCAATTCCCTTGCAGCGCAGCGACGCCACGTCACCAACAGCATACAACGCTCTTGGAGGCGTTGGATTTTGACGCGCCGTGCTGCTGCCGCGCCACTGCTTATGTGGAAACTGGTACATTTAGATATTTGAAAACTTTAGGAGCAGCATTCACAGCGACGCGACGCGCGGTGGCTGCACATTCTATGTGGGAATTAACCTTAAAAAACGCCTGCTATATGAAGGCTGAAAATTGTGAGATCTACTGAAGCACCTTCATGGGCAAATTTCCAGGCCGAGGAAGATAAACAAGTCACCCAGTTTAAGCCTTTATTTCAATTTTTCTTATTAATAGCAACGGTAAAGAGGGTGGTAATCTTGAGCTCCTTTGCATTAAAGGCACAAGTCCAATCGTAATTTACCTATTTGCCACCAATCGTTATGATTTTTATGATAAAAATTGATTAAAATGTTGGGTTTATGAAAGAAAAACTAATCTTTTGTCCCGTTTAAAAATTAAAATAAAATATATATTTTTTAAACGTTTAAACTATTAGACCGTTTTAGGATGAGTGTTTCTAGTATCAGCCTTTACGACTAGTATGGCCACTCCCACCATAGTTTTATCCTTCCTACAAGATATTGAAATTAAACATTTATTTTGCCGTCTTCTTGCATATAATTCATCTTACATTTAATAGGTCATGGTTTTTTATCATCTGGACAAGTTAATTGTTTAGCATACTGTTCTTTTTCTTTGGTGCATCGGCATTACCGCTTTTTTTGACAAATAATGGTCAGATGACTAAAGTATTCGACCCCTTGTGTCCCCTAATTGAACCAAATACGCGGGTGATATTGTTTATTACATGTGGATTATTTTAGTTTACCTTTACACATCTATTACATTTTATGCAAATGATTTTCCTGGAATTTAGTACTTTTTAAGCTTTAGTCACGGGCTAAAAATATGTGGAACATGGTAAGTTACTTTTAAAAGATCTCACGCAGGTAATTACTCGTTATCTTTATTCGTTTAGTCATGTTAGCCATTTAAATAAATACAGTCTCTAAAAGTGACTGCAGTTGGCAGGGTAAGCTAGAAATATAATTTGTTTTGCCCTGTTCTCGTTGCAAAAATGCAGCCTTACTAAAGACCCAGGATGATACTATATATTATAACCTAATTTTATCAGTTTAAAGTATGGACATACGATTTAAAAGCACTATAACACTTACCTTTTCGAACTGACACTCGACCGTAATAAAGTTTCTGTTACCGCAGCTTTAGCAGCAAACTGAGTATAACTTGTAGCTGAATTCCTATGCTACATTTCTGGTTGTTCGTCATGCGTGGATTTTGGTATACTCTTTACAATATACTCAGTGATTCTACCGTCGATATGTTTATTTTGGGATGACTGCCCCTTTTTTATTTGATGTAGTGTTTTTCATAAGGTTGTCGTCCTCCGCCTTTAATCTGTCTTTCATATTATCTTTTGTTAAATCCATTTTGTCTTCAGAAGCAAATTACTCCTCTGCGTGGTGGTACGCGTCAACCCTAGGTCACACTGTCAAGTGTTATTCTATTGTAAATAGCAGGCTGATGCTTTTTTTCTTACTACACAAGGTTAGATGTCCTATTTTAAGTTGTTCCAGTTTTAAATGGAAGTGTAAAATATATGCAGTTTTATTTGATTTTCATACTTTTCATAAAGTTGGGGCTCTACCTGTACCATACTGACATCTGGGATAGTTCGTAATTTGGTTTCAAATTTGTCCAATTATTTTGTGTTTTTATAATCTGTGGCAGTAAAGTTTAACTTTTTATTTCTACTAGACTTACAATCTAAGTTTTTTTGGCCATAGTATAAAAGTGTTTTCCCCAAGTGTATCCAATAGTATTTTCATAATATGTATTTACCGACATTATATTGACCACTATTTTCTCCTTTTACTGGTTCTGTTCATAACCTATTCATTTTTACAGAAATATTTTACTTTTTCGCGGACACTTTTTTAGAGATCAGGTTTATGGAAAACATGAGACTTTCCCGATCAATCGCGTATATGGCAAAGATTTGATATTGTTTTTTCCTTTAATTCTATAAATACATATACTTTATTAGGAAAATTTTTTTTTACTTTTTTAAAGTTCATCTGCTAATAAAAATGATTTTACTTACCAAGACGTCACTGCTTGGTAATAAAGATCGCTGCAGCGCAGCATTGTTGAAAATCTCAAATATTTCATTACCATAGGACCCGTAAGAATGGTACGGCACCGCTTCCGTCTGCAAAAGAAACCTATGTTTTTTTTTTTTGTTTAAAATAGGTTTAATAAATACTACCGTTTAATACACCAAATATTAAACAAACCATAAAAGTTATAATTAATAATATACTATTTTTTGAAAAAAAAAAACAAATATCCAAAATCTCTACAATCATTATTTAATGTAATACGTCATAGATCTTATTTACTAAAAGCTTTGGAATCCTGAAAAAATATAGTTAAAACTAAGGCTATGTCTAATTGCCTAAGAACCTCCTACTGTCATTTGTTATAAAACAGAAGCTAAAGATTTTTGTTGTAAGCAAAGTCAACAACCAACCAAAAAGGGATCACTTATTAGGAGAATCTCTTTGTTTTAATTATTCTGCCATTCTTTCTAGATTTGCTATATAATATTAAGTCATCTCAGGCTGTTCAGGTTCATGTGCGACCTGTAACTGGCTAGTGGTTACAATAAAGTGAGAACTACCATTGATAGGTGAATACTGATTTTATTGACATATATTCACGCTTATATACAAATCTAATCCCTATAACAATAATACAAAAATCAAAAGTGCTGATAGTCAAATCCCGTCTAGTGACCTAAAGGTTCGCGACGTTTGCTGGGTTTTAATACCGGGTGGTTCTAATATGTTTAATTTATTGGATTAAACATAGGCAAATATAAGTAATTTCTTTTCCGCCTTTGTGTTATTTATAAGCTTGTCTGTAGGTGTAATTTCAAACTTAATAAAAATGATGGACATATGCTGGGCATGTTGTTTACCAAAATTAGCAAATATTTATCTAGTCCAGAAGCCTTGTTGTTTGATGACAAACCAACATTTAAATACACTTGTTACGGCTCGGAGCTCGAAAAACGACCGACCTGCTCCGGGCTGACATCTCTTGGTACACCGATGGCTCCAAAACCAAGGACGGTGTTGAAGCTGGAACATATGGACAGAGGCCGAAGGCAGAGTTTTCCTTTAGCCTGGGCACTCTGGCAACCATATTTCAAGCGGAGGTATTTGCTATTGAGATGCGTGCTAGATCGCTGGTTGATCGGCACTGCACGTAAGACAGTAAAAATATTCTCCGATAGTCAAGCAGCTCTTAAGGCTCTTGAATCCAGCCGGTGCAATTCGAAACCGTCTGGAATTGCAAGGATGCGCTGACCAACCTGGGTCAAAACAATAAGGTTACACTACTGTGGATACCTGGACACACCGGCCTAGAGGTAATGAATCCGCAGACCCCCTTGCCAAAAGGGGCGGAAACAAAAATTTACAGGGCCGGAATCGGTTATCGGTATATCTTATGGAACGGCCAACCAGTTCATATCAGCTTGGACACAAAGAAAAAATCTTCGGTACTGACATGGACTTCCGGCTCTCAGACACTCGAGGGCCTTCATAAGCCCACCGAACCAACAATGTACTGTCAAACTACTGGAGCAATCAAGGATACACCTTAAAACTGTAGTGGAACTGTGCACTGTACTGCAGATTAAAATACCACATGCACAAGATCGGCCTAACGCCGAATGCCGCATGTGCATGGAGGGGCATGAATTGGCAGAACACATACTGTGTTCGTGCCCAGCAATGGCACGACTAAGATTCCAATCCTCGGCAATGACACCTTGTTGCCGGGGAGGTAAAGATCTCTCCTAACAGGATCATCAGATTTATTAGGAGTCTGGACCTGGTGGAGAAATATAAAAGGTGTGCGCACAATAGACCGATCGGTCGCGGTGGAAGGGTGTTATCACTCACTTTAAACCTACCTACGGCTCGAAGTAGATGTGTCCGGCGGTGGAGGCTATAGGGAATATTAAGAAAATGTTTGTTAGATCCCCAACCACCTTTCCAACATGTACCTGTTCTGGGACACTGACATACTTTGGCCTGGTAATCTGATATACATACGTTAGACTTTTCACAGGAGACTCTCTTTCGGTTGGTGTAGAAGTTTGGAAATCCTACTGTATTTACTTTCTAAACAAATGCTCAAAATATTTTCATTTAATACAAAGTACACATCTACTATTATAAACTTTTAAAAACTAAAACAAATTATTTGCTGATTAGAAAACTATTTATTCTTGGTAATTTTATATTTTTTCTTTTGCTGAGTATTATTAGGAATTGATATATATTATTTATCCCGGCAAAAATACGTGTTAATCGTTTTTTAATAACTACCTAATATTCACACGAGTTATACATATATCGTAGATACATTTTTACCTGGACTGCGCAAAAAGACCTATTTTTCACAATTTTAAATAAAATGGGGATTTATCCATTTATTGTAAGATTTATTATGCAGAGGATGCAGGGCATAAATTTAATATCATCACAATTCAAAAACTATGGTATCCAAGGAACCACACTTCAGACTGATTGGTTAAAGGGAATTTTGCTACTTAAAGTTATGTGCAGCTAAGTACGTTCAAGTCTTATTTTGTTTTATGTTAATGGTTATGACTAAAACACGTTTTATTAAAAACAGTTGATGATTTACATTTTTTCTATTCTCTCTAAAGCAAAAGCAAGTATGCCATGAAATTGACCCAAAAGGATTAAAAACTCCAACTTTCTCTCTTTATTTATAAGACTCCCAATTCTGAGCCTAAACCGACTTGTCATTAACTTTGGTTATGTAATTTGTTTAAATGTCTCGTTCTGAAACAGGAAAGCTACTTAAATATAAAAAACCATATTTGCACTTAAATATATTTCACTACATATTATAAGGGAGCCTTAATAGTAGGAAGTAAATTTGGGATTGACTGTTTTTTATTTGGTGGTAGTAGAACTTTCTTCCTTTTCAAAACTGTAGTTATTATTGTTGCAAATATAACTATTTTTTATATATATATATATATATATATATATATATATATATATATATATATATATATATATATATATATATATATATATATATATATTATATACTCTGGTTTCAGATTTTTCTGCGTAAATTTAAAGGTTCTAAAAATAATTTCATTAATAAATAAATTTACCGAGATTAGTACAAACTCATATACCTTTTCTGCCCAGTTAAAAAAATTGAGATAATCAGGGCTTTTTCGATATTATTTTGTTTATTTTCTTACAAATATTCTACTGTTCTTCTCACTTCTTTCTACGTTTCCGTACTTAAGTGTGTAGTAAGGTAAAAAAATGGCATGCGTTTTTAGTTTCTCTGCCAAGCGCAGGTCTTTCAGTTCTTTTGTTTCTTGATTATAGAAAATGGCAATCTTCTCCTTTATATCCTGATCTTTTTTAACAAAATTAAGCTGCTGTGAATTTTCTGGTTTTCCTTTTTATTTTGGTTTTGATGGTATAGTAACGAATAAATATGCGTCTTCCTGCAGCAGGTGCTCAGGGCTTAATTTTTAAACCTGCATTAGTCAGTGTTTTAATAGTGGGATGATATTTGAAAGGAGACTTTCCTTTATGCTTGGTTTTGCGACAATGGGGCTGTGTTTCTATTCGTAATTGTGTGGCAGCTTTGGTTGTTGTATAGTCCAGAAAAATACGTTCCTTAAATAGAAAATATTGTTCGTATTTCTTGAAATTGCCACAATTGCTTTTCTCTAAATTAGTATATAAAACAACGCTTTCAGGTTTATTTAAATGTTAAAAAAAAACACACGTCACACGGGTCTAAGTCATGCGGTTTTAGGGAGCTTTCCTTGTAGTATTTGCCCATTATACTCAAGGCTTTCTCAAGTTTTCTTTTAATCTCTTCGAAGCTTTTACCCTTTACCCCGATACTCAGTGCCGGGTAGTTAAAGCGGCCTTTTATTTTTCCCAATTATATTTTAGATGCGATAAATCACTAAAAGTAGAAACAGTGGACTTTTCCGTTTAGGCCGCAATTCTGTTATGGCCTATCGGAATAGGCTAAAATTGTAGGTGGTACTTCTTTTGTTATAATCTAAAAAGCAAAGAGTATGCAATTCCTATATACTTATAACAATATCAATTATTATCAGTTAATATTCCATTAAAATTGTGGTAAATTGACAATGTCATGGGAAAATTAAAATGTGGATGATCGGAACGACGCTTCTTTAAGGTGTGCAAACTCTACTTCTATATGCCGTGTTGTAAGAATATAGGTGCAAAGATTATAGATTTTTAGCGCTAAATCTCGGAGCCGAGTTTTCTTGGCGCCGAGTTGTCCTAGACCCCTGCATAACGCCTCCTTTGGCCCCACTATCCTTAGTGCTTGGTGGCTGTTTATTTAGTAGAGCTGAAGTCAAGGTCAGGTTAAAGCATTAAATATTTTGTCTAAATTGCTGTAAGGGATTCTTGACCTAGCCTATGCCACTGGATATCCTAATTTTTTGAATTCCTAAAACTTGTCAATTGATAAGATAGGTGTAACCAATTACTTTCTGGGCCGCATACTTATCTGCAAAAACTTATATATCTTGACCACTCAAAGTTGTCTTTTGGATAATTTTCGACGTATACCACTACTTTAAATACTCTTTGTAACTTATTTAAAACTCTTTCGACGATTTTAATAATTTTACCTTTTAGGAATAACCCCCCAAAATTTCTTTTATTGGCATCTGATTTTCTTTCATGCATAGTTTTTGGCTTTCCCAATTTTTTAATTAATGTACTGCATGGTATGCTTTACTGGAAAATTTGTTTCCCCCAAACCTTCTTACCCACTTATTTTATGAACATAGAAAACCCTTTCCCCGAAAGAGATCAAACCCTTTAGAAAACACCGATACGTCAGGGTTTTTATGGGTTTGCCTAGAATGACGTATCGGTTTTTTTGGGTTCGATCTCTACCACAAATCAATCGGACCCCCAAAAATAAATTAAAAAAATGTTGCCAAATAAATGTATTATAAAAATAGTCAAAACTAAAAAACGTTGAATCCAAGCTTAAAAAATTTTTAAATTAGTTAAAATAGAAAATTAAATCGTAGAGAGCAAATATCAGAAAGTATACTCCCCTTTCCCCTCCCCCCCCTCCTTTCCCAAGCCCCCCCCCCTTGATCTTGAATGGGCCACGTGTACGTCGTCTTCCCTTTAATGGCCAAGGATACCCCCCCCTCTTTCCCAAGCCCCCCCCCTTGACCTTGACGTGACTTTGACCTTGGGCGACCTTGCCTTTACTATTGATGGTGGGGGGTTTTATGGTTTTAATAAAAAAAGGCATTTTTCTTGTGAAAGACATAATCAACAACACATCTTTTGTGCCTGCTGCTGCTGCTATTTTTAGTTACTATAGTTTCTATTACATAAAACTTTTCTGTTACTTAAAAGTGATTTGTGCAAGTGTTTGTTTAAAGGGATTATTTTTGATATTTAAATAAATTTTTTAACTATGAAAATTTCTAAAAAAACTTTAAAAAAATAAATATTTGACTAATAAAGAAGCTGACAATTTTAATCCAAAAAATTAGTTGATTTAATTCCGGGGTTCCATATTTATAAAGAAAATTGTTCCTATGAATACAATTTGGGGAAAAAACTTCTTGCTACACTTTTTTATCAGGTTAATAGTGAAACATTTGCTCTATTTTTACCGAGTCGTGTGTCTGACAATATGTCGAGCGATTTGTTTTACAATGAATGCTTC